>RJWJ010023044.1:0-26250 GCA_004363605.1 Indri indri | reverse complement strand
TATCATATATAGATTTAGTTTTACCTTGCGAAGAAATATTCAAGTCATTTTGGTTTGACATACCACACAGAAATGCTGCATTTCTGTAGAAGTCTTCTTTCAATAATTCACACTGCTGATTCTGTTCTTTATAAAATTTAACTATCTGTTCCTGAAGAGAGAAAATTTTGGCTAACACCTGTTCCTGCAATAGCCAACCCACTTTAGAATGATATGGCAAATCCATACTGAATACTTCATCTCAACTTTAGCATGTTAGGACACAGGATGGATGCTGTGTTACATTTGCACGAATATAGTTAACAATACTTATAACTTGTTGCAAAGTGTCACTTAGTAGCTTTAGCACAGAGATTTTACTGAAGCAAGATACGATGAAAAGAAATGAGAGCATCTGGATCTGTTAATACTTTTTTTTTTAATCTGTGCCATAAACCCTTCATATTTTCCTGTCATGGAAGGTACACTGTACATACACTCACTAAATATAACAAATTTAGTCCAACTTCACGACATTCATCTTGAAAGTTGTCAAAGATATCTCTTCCCCTTGCTTTGTTTGCAAGAGTGCCAAAAGCGAGCAACTCTTTGTAGCAAAGAAAATCTTCCGTTATGACCCCAATGAAGTATAAAACCTGTGCTGAGTCAGTAGTATCAGTTGATTCATCCAAAGCCACTGAATATGTATTTTCCTTTTGAAGTATTGTATGAAGTTCTGTTAAATTGAAGGCTAATTCGTATTGTTGATCAGTTATGGTTCTCTTTCAAAGAGGCAGTTGTTTGTACTTTTAAATGTTATCAGAGTCTAAGCATCCTACAACTTTGACAATGCATTCTTTCACAATTTCTACGTCACTGAATGGCTTCCCTTTTTCCCAAGTATACAAGCTACTTTATAAGTTGCTTCAGTGGTATTATTTCCAGGTCTTATTGCTGCTTGAAAGAATTGTCTTTGCTTTTGCTTTTCATCTTTTGATTTCTGCAGTATAATCTTTTGCTCCTCTCCCTCTAATTTAAAATATTTGTGGTCCTTATGAGGGTTATAATGCTGATGAACATTGAATTTCTTTAATGTTGATATTGCAGTATCACAAAGCAAGCAAATCATCTTATCTTTAGCAGGAACAAGATAATGTTGCAGTTCCCAATGCTCATTAACAAATCTGTTTTCTTCCTTTAGCATTCTCTTGGTCTTCTTTGACATGATGGGCTGTTAAGCAGACAGAATTAAAAAATACTGTCGGCTGAGCACAGTGGCTCACGCCTGTAATCCTAGCACTCTGGGAGGCCGAGGCAGGAGGATCGCTTGAGGTCAGGAGTTCGAGATTAAAAATACTGTCAAGCTGTGCAGCTATTCACAAATTCCACTTCAAACGGAAACACAGTGCACCGTTGTCAAAAGCTGAAAACGGACTGGCATACGCAACCCACATAAACTCTCGCCAACCAGCCTCGTGTGGTAGTGGTGCCTGCCAGTCAGGAGGGGGAAGTTAGAACTAAATCATGAGTGTAGCAGCTGTCGATTTAGCCGTTATGGTTTACTAATGTTCTAATTGTGCCAGTCAGTCTTGCAGGATTATTTTGTTGAAACTTATTTTATTATTTTGTATTTTAAATACGTTCATTTTAAAAGTTAAAATATAAAAGACAAAATTGTATTAATAAAAATAAAAAGATTTTTTCTGTAAAATTTGGATTCAGTGAAAAGGCTGCCCTTAAGGACCTACAAGGCCACATGTGACCTTAAGGCTGCAGGTTGCCCACTCCCGCCAAAGTCTTGGTTATCAAGGCAGTATTAACTCTAATGTTATTTAGTCCAAGGCATATTTATTGGTATTTTTTGGTGAATTGAGTCTAAAAAAGAATACTCTTTCAACTCCAAACTCCATTATCTTCTAATGTTAAAATCTCCATTTTTTTTTTTTTTCTGAGACAGTCTCCCTCTGTTACTTGGGCTAGAGAGTACAGTGGCATCATCATAGCTCACTACAACCTCAAACTCCTGGGCTCAATTGATTCTTCTGCCTCAGCCTCCCAAGTAACTGGGACTACTATAGGCATGTGCCACCACACCCAGCTAAGTTTTCTGTATTTTGTATAGATGGGGTCTCGCTGTGTTGCTGAGGCTGGTCTCAAACTGCTGGACTCAAGTGATCCTCCTGCCTCAGCCTCCCAGAGTGCTAGGATTACAGACAGACATGAGTCACAACACTCAGCCAAAATCTCCATTTAACATATTAACCTCTGTAATTCCTCATTCATAGGGTTTTAATGTAATTTATCTGTCTCGTTCTTAATTTGAAAGACTTTATATATTTCTAGTTTTGGAGAAGAAAACTTAATTCAATTTGGTTATAGAAATATTACAAATTCCTTTGTCCCAAATCCCTCCCCAAAGTCAGATTAGAGAACTTGCTGTATGTTTCCTTATTATCCTGAAGATTCTCAATCAATTCAGGAACTGGTTTGTTCCTTTTTCTCTGAGAATATTATTTTCTGATCACAGTTGGATTTTCCTAGGCTTTTGAGACTAATTGTGGTGACATTTGTTGTTGCTGCTGCTTACTTTAAATTCTCCTGTGATTGAAGAAAACTGTGTTTCAGTTTTTATTTTTACTTCCTTATAAATTTAAGATTAAAGAATTTTACAAATGTGCAGACTAAAGAATCACATTCTGCTCAATATTTTAGTGCCCAGCACTAAAAGAATTCCTTTTCTGGTACATTTTCTATTAGGCCTCTCTTACTCTTCTTTTCTTAACTTCCTTTATTTTCTGTACTCTCTTCATTCTTTGTCACTCTTAAGCTTTGCTTGTTTTTGTTTTTAAACAGGAATTGTATGTGACCTGCTTCCCCTTTTGTTTTGAAAAAAGCTATCTGCAAATGTCTAAAGCTCTAGAAGAAAATAAATGCATCCGATTCAGGCAAAGAAAATATTTGACCAATTTCAGCTTTTTCTTCATTATGTTTTCTGAATAATAAAGTAATACATGCAGAAAAATAGAAATAAGGCAATACATGCTTATTTTAATGAAATTATAGTAATACAGAGGTATATGAAGTAAAAACAGAAAGTCACCCCTCAAAGGGTAATCACTGTTAGTAGTTTGTATTCTTCTAGACCCTTTTTTATTCGTGGATATGCTTCCATGTCAGTATATTCACAGTTAGCTCATTGTCTTTATCTGCTGTGTACTATTCTGTAGTATGAATGCATCACAATTTATCTGTTTCCTTACCGATAGACATTTAGAGAGCCTCCAAGTTTTAACTATTTTTTTTAGAGATAGGTCTCACTCTGTCACCCAGGCTGGAGTATGATAGTGTGATCATAGCTCACTGCAGCCTCAAACTCCTGGGCTCAAGCAATCCTCCTGCCTCAGCCTCCCAAGTAGCTAGGACTACAGGCCCACACCACCATGCCTGGCTAATTTTTTAAAAAATTTTTTTGTAGAGATGGGGTCTTGCTATGTTGCCTAGGCTAGTCTCGAACTTCTGGCCTCAAGAAATCTCCCCACCTTGGCCTCCCAAAGTGCTGGGATTACAAGCATGAGCCACCATGCCTGGCCAATTTTTGTAGGTTAGGTTCTTTTAAGTAAAGTTACTGGGCGAAGTTATATACATGTCATATGTTAATAAGTATTACAAAATTGCCCTGCAATAAAGGCCATACTGATTTACACTTCATTAACAGTATGATAAAATATTTTTCTCTACCATTGACCATCCTTAATAGATACATCAGTCTTTTAAGTTTTTGCCAACATGATAAGCAAAAAAAGTCATAGTTTTAGTTTGTATTTAATTTATATTTCCAAAATTTGAATTTTTTAACTAGTTTAGTTGAACGTCTTTTTTAAAATTTTATTTATTTTATTTCAGAATATTATGGGGGTATAAACATTTTGGTTACATGAATTGCTTTTATACAGTTCGAGTCAAAGTTGTGTGTCTATCACCTATATAGTGTGCATTGTACCTGTTAGATGTGAAAACATCTTTTCATTTACAACTAAATTACATGTCAAATAAAAAGGTTTATAAATTAAAGCAAACACTATAAGCCTTCAGCGAGAAAAAAATGTATGCATCAGAAGAAAGAAGTTTAAACTGGTAAGAGTTCGGTGTATGTTGGGATGATAGGCCAAGTGGCTATTTTCTAGGCTGCTCTCTCACTTGTTATCTGACTTCAAAGGCTCACGTTTGCCAGTGAGAGTGACTTAGATTTGTGGACAATTATGTCATTCCCAATAGTATGCTAATTATTTTTGACTTTATAAACTTTCTTAACCTGTATTTTAGATTACTGATTTAGCTCACCACTATTTAACATTAGTCTGCCAGGCCAACTCTTTATTTTGTGTTTATAAGCCAGAGTTAATTGTAAGCATATACATATATATATTTTTTAATTTTAAAGAGATTTATTATGAGCCAAATTTGAGGACCATGACCCGGAGCCATACTCAAGAAGCCTTGAGCAAGTGGACTCCAATATGTACTAAACTGACCAGAATCACACAATAAAATTGCAGAGCTAAATATTATGGTAACAGAAATATAATTTGCCAAATTATCTTAGTAGGTCAACAGTGAAATGATAAATTGTGAGTTACTAAGGTATGTTATCTTCAATGAAAACTTCAAAAAACTGGGCAGATTCTTTTCAGTGGTTTTAATACAATTCTGCCTTCAAATAAGGGATTTTATTTGCTGAGTTTTATTAAGACATATATGAAGATTCTGTATTGTTATATACAAGATACAGGTTTTTTCAAAAGTAAAAATATAGGGGTTTTTTTTTATTGTTTTTTTTTTTTTTGAGACTGAGTCTTGCTGTTACGCCAGCTAGAGTGCAGTGGTGTCATTATAGCTCACTGCAACCTCAAACTCCTGGGCTCAAGTTATCCTCTTGCCCCAGCTTCCCAAGTAGCTGGGACTACAGGCGCGTGCCATGACGCCAGGCTAATTTTTTTATTTTTAGTAGTGACAGGGTCTCGCTCTTGCTCAGGCTGGTCTTGAACTCCTGAGCTCAAGCGACCCTCCCACCTTGGCCTCCCAGAGTGCTAGGATTACAGGTGTGAGCCACCATGCCCAGCCACAAATATAGGTTTAATTCTTTTACTGTCCTTCAAAACTTGTGACTTAAAATAAGTTTATAGGTATGGTAAGATGGTGGAGTTATAACCTTTTATCCTCAAGATCTGTGATGGGTAGTCCCAACCCCTAAAATCATCCTGTATGTCCATATGCGGTAAAGCTTTTTTCCATTAGATTTTGCATTTCAACCATAGATATGTTTGTCAGAAAAGATGAGCTAATCAAACCTATACTTGAATGTTGTGAAAAAAAATACTTTTGATTTATAAATCCCTTGAAGACGTGTGCTGTTTCTTCCCACATCCTCTTGTTCAATACTTATTTACAGTTAGAATTCAATAAATGCTGAGTGAATCAGCTTTATTATGAAAGCATAAATATTAGCTATTGAAATTTTTCAGCATGTGTCAGGAGTCTTAAATGCTTATTTTT
Source organism: Indri indri (assembly GCA_004363605.1). NCBI lineage: Eukaryota > Metazoa > Chordata > Mammalia > Primates > Indriidae > Indri > Indri indri. Next base: position 20,718 of record RJWJ010023044.1, on the reverse strand, counting down.
CAGTTAGATTATCACCCGTCTACACAGAGAAAAATGATTACATGATTGGAGAAGGCAATCCATAAGAAAACTCAGTTTGTTAAGAGACATAAGAAAAGATTGTCAATCTCATTAATAATTTAAGAAATACATAAAGAATGAGATATTTTTACTTCCCATATTGTTAAAGATTAAAAAGAATACTTGGGTATCAGTGTTAGCAAACTAAGTTTAGTAAAAGAAAAAAAAAGAATACTTGGGTATACGGGTATCTGTGTCCCTGCTTTCAGTTCTTTTAGGTATATACCCAGAAGTGGACCTCCTGGATCATATAGTAATTCTGTGTTTAACATTACCACCAACAGTGCACAAAGCTGCCAGTTTCTCTACTTCCTTGCCAACACCTGTTCATTTTTATTTAAAAAAATTATATTCTCACAGATGTCTCCTTGTGGTTTTGATTTGTATTTCCCAAATGGCTAGTTACGTTGAGCATCTTTTTATGTACTTTGCTGGCCATTTGTATATCTTCTTTGGAGAAATATCTATTCAAGTCTTTTGCTTATTTTTGAATTGGGTTTTTTTTATTTTTGGTTGAATTGTTTATATATTCTGTTAACCCCTTATTAGATAAATGTTTTACAAGTATTTTCACCCATTCTGTGGGTTGTCTCTTTACTCTCTTGATAGTGTGCTTTGATGCACAAAAGTTGTTAATTTTGATGTAGTCCAATTTATCTGTTTTTCTCTTATTACCTGTGCTTTTGGTGTCATCCAAGAAATCATTGCCAAATCTAATGTTATGAAGCTTTTGCCCTATTGTTTTTTTCTAAGAGTTTTATAGTTTTTCTCTTAAGTTTAGGTCTTTGATACATTTTGAGTTAATGTTTGTATTTAGTGTAAGGTAAAGGGCCAACTTCATTCTTTTGCATGTAGGTATCCAGTTTTTCTAGCACCATATGTTGAAAAGACTGTCCTTTCCCCATTAAGTGGTCTTGCCATCCTTGTCGAAAATCATTTGACCATATATATGAGGGTTTATCGCTGAGCTCTCTATTCTGTTCTATTTAGGGTTTTGATTACTGTAGCTTTGTGTTTTTTTTTTTTTTGAGACAGAATCTCATTTTGTTGTCCTGGCTAGAATGAGTGCTGTGGTGATAGGCTAGCTCACAGGAACCTCAAACTCCTGGGCTCAAGCGATCCTACTGCCTCAGCCTCCCGAGTAGCTGGGACTACAGGCATGTGCCACCATGCCCGGCTAATTTTTTCTATATATTTTTAGTTGTCCAGATAATTTCTTTCTACTTTTTTTAGTAGAGACGGGGTCTCACTCTTGCTCAGGCTGGTCTAGAACTCCTGAGCTCAAGCAATGCGCCTGCCTCGGCCTCCCAGAGTGTTAGGATTACAGGTGTGAGCCACCGCGCCTGGCCTGTAATATGCTTTGAAACCAGGAAGTGTGAATCCTCAAACTTTGTTCTTTTTCAAGATTGTTTTGGCTATTTTGGGTCCCTTGATATTCGATATGAATTTTAGGATGGGATTTTCTATTTCTGCTAAAGATGCTGTTGAGGTTTTGGTGAGGATTGCATTGAATCTGTAGATCACATTGTAAAATACTGACATTTGAACAATTTTAAATCTTCCAATTCACGAACATGGGATATCTTTGCACTTATTTGTGTCTTTAATTTCTTTGTAGTTTTTAGTGTACAAGTCTTTTTCACTTCCTTGGTTTATTCCTAAGCATTTTGTTCTTTTTAATGCTATTATAAATGGAATTTTTTTTTTTAAGACACGGGGTCTCACTTTATCACCCAGGTTAGAGTGCCATGGCATGGTCATAGCCCACTACAGCCTCAAACTCCTGGGCCCAAGTGATCCTCCTGCCTCAGCCTCTGGAGTCACTGGGATTACAGGCTTGAGCCACATGCCTGGTGGAATTCTTTTCTTAATATCCTTTTCGGATTGTTCATTGTTAGTGTATAGAACTACAACACATTTTTTGTGTTGATTTTGTACCCTGAAACTTTGCTGAATTCATTTATTCTGTTTGTGTGTGTGTGTGTGTGTGTGTGTGCGCGTGTGCACACACATACAATCTTTAGGGTTTTTTTACATATGAGATCATGTCATCTGTGAACAGAGATAATTTTGGTTCTTGCTTTCCGATCTGGATGCCTTTTATTTCTCTTTTTCTTTTTGTTGTTGTTGGTTTGTTGTTGTTTTTTTGTTTGTTTGTTTTTTGTTTGGTTTTTTGCCTAATTACTCTGGCTAGTACTTCCAGTACCATGTTGAATAGAAGTGGTGAGAGTGGGCATCCTTTTTTTTTTTCCTGATCTTAGAGGAAAAGCTTTCAGTCTTTCCCCATTAACTATGGTATTAGTTGTGCCCTTTATCAAGTTGAAGAAGTTCTCTTCCTAGTTTTCTGAGTGTTTTTACCATGAAAGCGTGTTGAACTTTTCAAATGCTTTTTTCTGTATTTATTGAGATACTCATGTGTTTGTTCCTTTATTCTATTAATATGGTATTTACATTTATAGATTTTTATATGTTGAACCAACTTGGCATTCCTATGATAAATTCTACTTGGTTGTGATGTATAATCCTTTTAATATGCTGCTGGATTCAGATTGCTAGTAGTTTGTTGAGGATTTTTCTCCATATATTCATAAGGGATATTGGTGTGTAGTTTTTTTTTTTCTTGTGGTATTGTTGTCTGATTTTGGTATCATGGTAACATTGGCTCATAGAATGAGTTAAGAAGTATTCCTTCCTCCTCTATTTTTTAGAAAAATGTATCGAAGGATGGGTATTATTTGTTCCTTAAATGTTTTATAGAATTTACCAGCGAAGCCATCTGGACCCATCTTCTTAGTTTTTTTTTTTTTTTTAATGGAATTTTACATATTTTATTTATTTATTTATTTCCATAGATTTAGGGGGTACAAGTGTTTTTTGTTACATAGATGAATTGTATAATGCTGAAGTCAGGGCTTTCAGTGTACCCATCAGCAGAATAGTATACATTGTACTTACCTCCCATCTTCCCCCCTTCTAAATTTTCTAAACTTTCTAAATTTTCCCCCCTTCTAAATTTTTTCAATGTCCATTACATAGTTTATGACCATATATATCCCTTGTTTAGCTCCCACTTATAAGTGAGAACATGTGGTATTTGTTTTTCCATTCCTTTTTTTTTTTTTTTTTTGAGACAGCGTCTTACTCTGTTGCCCTAGGGTAGAGTGTGATGGTGTTCTTGTCATAGCTCACTGCAGCCTCAGACTCCTGGGCTCAAGTGATCCTCATGCCTCAGCCTCCCATGTAGTTGGGAATATAGGTGTGCACCACAAGGTCTGGATAATTTTTCTATTTTTTCAGTAGAGACAGGGTCTCACTCTTGCTTAGGCTGATCTTAGACTCCTGATCCCAAGTGATGTTTTTCTATTCCTGAGATACTTCACTTAGGATAATGGCCTCCAATTCCATAGAAGTTGCTGCAAAAGACATCATTTCATTCTTTTTTATGGCTGAGTGGTACTCCATGGTATGTATATACCACATTTTCTTTTTTCTTTTTTTTTTTTTTTTGAGGCAGAGTCTCACTCTGTTGCCCGGGATAGAGTGCCATGGTGTCAGCCTAGCTCACAGTGACCTCAAACTCCTGGGCTCAAGCAATCCTTCTGCCTCAGCCTCCCGAGTAGCTGGGACTACAGGCATGCACCACCATGCCTGGCTAATTTTTTCTATATATTTTTTAGTTGTCCAGTTAATTTTCTGTCTATTTTTTTAGTAGAGACGGGGTCTTGCTCTTGCTCAGGCTGGTCTTGAACTCCTGAGCTCAGAAGATCCACCCTCCTCAGCCTCCCAGAGTGCTAGGATTACAGGCGTGAGCCACTGTGCCCAGCCCCACATTTTCTTTATGCACTTGTCAGTTGATGGGGACTTAAGTTCTTTCCGTATCTTTGCAATTGTGAATTGTGCTGCAATTAACATTTGGGTACAGGTGTCTTTTATAAAATGACTTCATTTCATTTCAGTAGATACCTAGAAGGGGAATTGCTGGATCTACTTTTAGTTCTTTGAGGAATCTCCATACTGTTTTCCATAGAGGTTGTACTAGTTTACGTTCCCACTGACAGTGTATAAGCATTCCTTTTCACTGCATCCCTGCCAACATCTATTGTTTTTTGAGTTTTTAATAATGGCCATTCTGATAGAGGTAAGGTGGTATCTCATTGTGGTTTTAATTTGCATTTACTGATGATTAGTGATGGTAAGCATTTTTTCATATGTTTGTTGTGGGCCTAGAGTATTCTTTGTGGGAAAATTTTTTTCCTACAATTTTAATTTCTTTAATAGATTAGGTGTTAGGACTTTTAGATTATCTATTTCTTCTTGGATGAGCTTGAGTCTTTTATTGAATTGGTCCGTTTCATCTAAATGTTGAGTTTATTGACATATAAGTGCTTACATTGCTCCCTTATTATCCTTCTAATACCTGTAGAATCTGTATTGATGTTACCTCTTTTATTTCTCCCCTCCCCAGAGGACTAGGCTTGATACTTCTCTTATTTCTGGTAATGGTAATTTGTACTTTCTCTCTTTTTTCCCTTATAAGTTTAGATAGAAGTTTATCAATTTTATTGATCTTCTCTAGCCAGCTTTTGCATGTATACATTTTCTCTCTTGTTTTTCTACTTTCTATTATATTTTACTGACTTTGATCTTTATTGTTTCCTTCTGCTTACTTGCTCTTATATTTTCTAGTTTTTAAAGGTGGAACCTGAGTTTCTTGATTTGAGACCTTTCTTCTTTTCTCATATAAGCATTTAGTACTATAAATTTTTTCCTGACTACTGCTTTAGTGGCATACCAGAAATTCTGACATGTTAAGTTTTCATTTTAATTCCATTCAAAATACTTTCAAATTTCCTTTTTTATTTCCTCTTTCACCCATGGGTTATGTAGAAGTGTGTAGTTTCCAAAGATTTAGAGATTTTTCTAGAGAACTTTCTTTTTTTTTTAAATTTCTAATTTAATTCCATTGTGGTCAGAGAGCATACTTTGTTTGACTTGAATCCTTTTGAATTTAGTGAGATTAATTTTATGGCCCAGAATGTGATCTGTCTTGGTTAATGTTCCATCTGCATTGGAGAAGAAAGTGTATTTTGCTGTTAGGTAGTCTGCAAATGTCAATCAAGTGAAATTAGTCAATAGTTTTGATCAAGTCTACTATTTCCTTACTAGAGATACTACTGCTACTTGTTACATCAATTGCTGAGAGAGGAGTATCAAAATGTCCTCCCATTCTTATTTCTCCTTGCAGTTCTTTTACATTTTGATTCATGAATTTTGAAGCTCTGTTATTAGCTGCATATGTGTTTAGGATTGTTATGTCCTTTTTATTAATTGGCCCCTTTATCATTATGAAATGCTAGTCTTTATCCCTGTATATTCTTTGCTTTGAAATCTACTTAGGTATTAGTAAAGCCTTTGAGCTTTCTTTCGAATAGGGTTAGAAGGGTATGTTAATTTGTCTCATTGATTGTGATGATAATTTGTATCATTGGCTTAAAAGTTTTTTTTTAACTATAAAGTTAATTATTGAGTATTTTGCATTTACTTTTTGGTAATTAGTAAGTATTTTGTAGGGTGGTCCTTTGAGATTATGTAAATATCCTCTTACTCATCAAACTTTTTTCTACTAGTTTTAACATGGATTAATAATAATTTTCCCTCTATCGGTTATTCCTGTGATGCTTGCCAAATGGTGATTTTCTGATTTAATTATTGTTTCTTCATTTATTAATTGACATTCTTCTGTGAGGTAGAGTTTTCCTTTCTGAAGTGTTTGTAAATATGTTGAATTAAAATACATGATAGCACTAACACAAAATGTATGAGGGGTATGATGCACGGAATAATGGCCCCCCAAAGATGTCCATGTCCTAATCTCTGGAACCTGTGTTACCTGGCAAAAGGAACATTGAAGATGTGATTGATTTAAGCATCTTGAGATGGAGGCATTATCGTGTATTGTTTGGGTGAGCCTAATATAATCACAAAGGACCTTATAAGTAAAAGACAGCTGCAGGAGAGTCAGGGAAGGAGATGCAAGGTCAGAAGCACAGGTCAGAGTGATGCGATTGGGGACTGAAGGCCCCAGTCCAAGGAATGCCAGCAGACTCTAGAAGCTGGAATAATCAAGGAGACGGATTCTTCCCTAGAGCCTGCAGAGAGTAACACAACCCAGCCAACACCTTGGTTTTTTACTTTTCCCTTGACTGCAAGATGAAATCCTTTAGTCTCTGTTATTCCCTGTAAATTGGAGGGTAGCTCTAAAGGCTTGATTAAATAGAGGTTAAAGATTTTTGTTGAGAATACTTCCTAGGTGATGCATAGGAGGCACATGTTGCCTTGTTCCATTATTAGTGATACTAATATTGATCACTGAGTTAAGGTAGATTTTTGTCCCCTTTACCTCAGTTTACCTACTGATACTCATTTTGGACTACTAACCTCCAGAATTATAATGTATTTGTGGTAATTCATTACAGCAGCAATACAAGGAGGTATTAAATAGAGCTAACATGTTTTAAAGTTTTTGCATTGTCCAGGCAGAGGTAAAAGTTCTAATTTAAGGTAAACTGTAAAAAGTCAAGGAGGCATTTTGTAATCTCTAGGGTACTAAAAGACTAAAATTTTAAAAAGTATAACTAGCAAGCTATTACATGACTAAAAGGGAATAAAGAAAAATATTTATATGTGATTAATCCAAAAGAAGGCAAGAAAGGAGAAAAAAGGATCAAAGAACCCTTGGGACAAATAGAAAAATGATAGCAAGATGATAGATATAAACCCAAATATATCTGTAAATGGACCAAATAATACAGTTCAGAGCAGAGCTTATAAGAAGGTTTAAAAAAAAAAAAACAACTCCAGACTGGAACCAGGTGCTTTAGCTTGTAAATAGGATTCCTCAGAGAGAGACTCGACACAGAGAGAAGAGAAGACAGCCATCTGCAAGCCTAGGAGAGAGGTTCAGAAGAAATCAACCCCGCTGACACCTTGATCTTGGACTTCTAGCCCCCACAGTCAGGAGCAGAACAGGAAGGAGCAGGATATTGGCAGAGATCAACCGCCAAGAGGCTTGGAGTCCAGCGAGAAGGGTCGGTGGAGAGGCTTATTTCTCCCTCCCTGACATCTCTGGCAGTTAGGGGGCTCTGGAGCTGCTGGAAAGCTCTTCTACCCTCACAAGCCCTTAAGCTGCTGCTGCCAGTGAACTGGGAGCTTCTTAAGGACAAAGAACCAGGCAGCTGGTACCCTCAGGGTCACTTCCCGTCACCACAGACCTGAGCCCACATGGCAGGCACCAATATTGCTTCTCCACCCACCATGTACCTTTGTCCTCCCCAGGGGGCCTCAGCCCCTCAGTTTTTGCCTCGCTCATTCCCACACAAACATTTCCCACCTCCGGCCCAGACTGCGGGAGCCACAGGGGGTTGGTGGATCTTGGGGAATCTACGTGACTCCAGAGTCTAGACATTCTGGGTGGGCTGCCTTCTGGAGAGAGGGACAGAGATGACCAGAGTGCTAGCTTTCTTCCACTCGGACTCTTTTCCTCCCCTTCCCCTGCCCCACCCATGGCTGCTGAGAGATGATTGAGTCGCAGCTCACAGGAACTGCTTCTCCCCTCTGTTGGTGCATCCACCACACCAGGCCTTCCCCAGAGAGTGGGGCTGAAACCTTCCCAGACTCTTTTTCTCCCTTTCCCCTCCCATACCTGTGGGCCACAGAGAAAGACAACAGAGCCACCAGGCTGAGGCTTTCACAGAGAATGGGACTCAGACCTATCCTCTAGGGGTCCTGCAGGGACTGAAGGGTGCTCAGACTGTGAGCTCCCTGCCCATCAGCCCTCCCTGGTGCCGCTGGCCTGGCAACTTTATCAGTGCAGAGGCATGCCTTGAGGCGGAGGGACGTCGAACCTGCTTGGGCACCCCGTGGGCAACTTGGAACTGGTGCACTTCTCCCTGCCATGGTTCGGGATTGATCTTCCAGAAAGGAGACAGGCCCACAGGTGTCAATAGCATTGCTTGGGGGCAAGGAGGGGAGATTTGTGATTGGATGAGGCCACTACAGCTCCTCCCTGGTGGCTTTGCCTAGAAGCTGGGAGCAGACCTTTGACCCCTGCTGAAACAGCTACCTTGCCAGCTTTGGTGGAGCCTGAGGGCAAGCTCACCCAATCCAGCCCTACCCAGCCCTACCCAGCATCGCTCCCCTACCTGCCTCTGCTGTGGTGGAGAATAAGGACTCACCTGGAAGTTCCGGGACCCCACCCACCACCTGGGGCAATCAAGTGTTTGTCTGGAGGGACTAGAGATGGTCGCAGGACCCAAAAACAACATTGCAGCTTCTTCCTTCTGGCAAGTGCCACCTACTGACAGGGAGGTCAATTTGTACACCCTTTACAGCATTTACTGACTCAATCATACAGGGTGCAATTGAGCCTCACCTACAAGCACCACCCACTGTCTCCGAGATTAAACTGGGTGTGCCATTATCTACTCAAAAGAAAATCCAAAAAAAAAAAAAAAAACCCCCAAACAACTAAATGCTGTTTACAAGAAACACACTTTCAATGTAAAGGTCACAAAAAGGTCGAAAGGAAAAGGATAAAAAATATAGAAATAGGCCGAGCATGATGGCTCACACCTGTAATCCTAGTGCTCTGGGAAGCCTAGGCGATCACTTGAGTTCTGGAGTTTGAGACCAGCCTGAGCAAGAGTGAGACCTCGTCTCTACTAAAAAAAAAAAGAAATAGAAAAAATTAGCTGGACATGGTGGCGCATGCCTGTAGTCCCAGCTACTTGGGAGGCTGAGGCAGGAGGATGGCTTGAGCCTAGGAGTTTGAGGTTGCAGTGAGCTACGATAATGCCACTGCACTCTACCAGGGGTGAAAGAGTGAGACTCTGTCTCAAAAAAAAAAAAAAAAAAAAAAAGGTTAAAATGGTGCATTTTATATTATGTATATTTTACTACAACTTAAAAAAACTTTTAAAAAGTATTTGCCTTTCTTAGGAAATGAGCATTTTGCTATACCCCATACATGTGTTTAGAGAAAGAACAAATGTCATATAAAATGGTGTGTGAGGGAAATCATCTCTGACTTCCACTAAGAGTTCTGAATGGCAACAACTTAAATAGCAGCAAGACATGTTGGACATATCCATTTTTAATAGAATATTACAGTTCATGGCTTTATAGGACAAACATTGGGGGGAAATTCAGTGTTGGGAAAAAGAACAAAATGGAAGTCAGGTATTTTTTCCCTCTTTGTTCTGTGATATAGTGCAGAGTCTTCTCTCACAGCTAATGGAAATATGGTAGAAACTCTCTTAACCATCCAGTGGTTGGCCAGTTGAAGAAGGAAGTCATAAAATTATGTATACATAGCCTAGTCATTTTGTAAAAACCTAAAACAAATGTTCATTCTTTCTCCAATATCTGTAGGGCCAAGGCCTTTTCTCTGCCTATTGGTCTTTTGGAATTCCTCCTTTTCTTCCTTGTATAAACCATACCCATGTTGCTTTGTTCCAGATTTCCATTTTCTAGTTTGGTTTTGTTAAAATAGAGAACAAACTTAAAAGAGCAGAATTATTTTAGATTTTTATGATTACCCTCTAATCTGTTAAGGTTGCTTCATGTGAAGCTATTTTAGCAGTAACTTTACTACTCACCTTTACTGAGCATTCCTAAAGCATTCAACTTTGTTTTCATAGACAGCACAGCTCTCTTTTATGCTCTTATTTCATCAGTTTACATAATATTTAATTAAATCACATGATTATGAGAAGTTCAATGGTCATAAACAGCTTGGGAGCAAACACAGCTGAATCTCAGTATGCCAGTAATTCTACTGGTGGGAAAAAGGAATGTGCACCTAAGTACCAGGCAGAAGTAGTAAGCATTCTTTGGGCATCTGAATATTTTAGTGATAGAAAGGAGACCAAAGAATCTTGCCTTTCTTTGCTGTCACGACATAACAGTGGACCATTTTCTATACTGTATTGTTACATGTGATGAAAGATGGATTCTTTTTGACATTTGCAAGTGTTCAGCACAATGGTTGGATAAAGATGAACTGCCAAAACACAGTCCAAAACTGAATATTCATCAAAAAAAGCTAATGGTGTCTGTTTGGTGGTCCAGCGTTGGTATTATCCACTATAGCTTCATGAAACCTAGTCAATCCATTATAGCAGATGTCTGCTGCAACCAATTGGACAAAATGATGGGGATGCTTGTGATTAAGCAGCTGAGATTGGTCATTACAGACAGGCCAATCCTCTTGGAAGACAATGCTCGACTACATGTGGCACAAACAACATTGCTGAAACTACAGAAGCTGGACATGGAAACTCCCTGTCATCCACCATATTCTCTAGACCTTCCACCAACTGATTACCACTTCTTCCAGGCTTTGGACCACTTCTTGCAAGGAAAAATATTCAATACTCAACAAGGTGTGGAAAATGCTTTTCAGTATGTCATTGTCACTAGCTCTTCAGTCTTCATTGCTGCTGGCATAAACAAACTACTGTTAAGATGGAAAAACTGTGTTGATAGTTTAGGTGCATACTTTGATTAATCATGCTGCTTCTTGTTTAAGATATAATAAATTACACTTTTGATTTGAAATCGGACATTTCATATTTAATGACCTAATAAGTATGTAGTGGTATGTCATCATTGTTTTAATTTGCATTTCCCTGATGACATATGATGTTGGGCATCTTTTCCTGTGCTTATTTTGGTGTATCTTCTTTGGTGAGGTGTCTGTTAAGGTTGTCGGCCCATTTTTAAATCAGGTTGTTTGTTTTCTTTTCAATAATTAAAACCTTTAATGATATTTTAATGTCCAGTAGGGTAATTAGCATCATTATCCTTTTAGCAATGGCTTTTATAAAATTAATGACAGACTTCAAATGTTTGGTGAAACTAAGTTGTCATTTCCAGCCTCACCAAACTTTTATCATTTTTTTGTAGTATACTTATTCTTAAGTTATGGCAAATATAAAATAAATGTTTTTTCAGCCTATTCTATATAAATGGTTAAATACTGACAGTTATTTTTTGTTTTCATAGGCATTTAATGTTTTTGCATTGGTGGTTTTCAGCACTATTTTGTCTTAAAACTAAAATTGTAGGATGGATTTTTCCCTATGAAGAAAGCCATGATGTTACAGGCAGTCCTTGATTTACCTACAGATTGTATCTGACAAGGCTGAATCATGTGATTGTTTTGATGGGGGGAAAGGCATTCCAACCTACAAACAGTCTTCTTAGATTCTAAGATAGACTACTGTACCAAGACCCATATTTAACCCATAACATGGTTGAAAAGTAGCTGACTTTTTTGTAATGTCAAATAGTTGAATTCTACTTCCTTTTATCTTCCGGGGATAATGATAGCTGCCTGTCTGAGACAAGAAAAATTTCATATACATTAAAAACATGTTTTTTTCTTTTAGTCTACTATTGACATGGCAGTAGTTGCTCAGCCCCTGGTGGAAAGGCACATATTAATATAATAGATACTTGGGGAATATTTCTCACTTTCCGGGAAACCCGTCCCCACCTGTGTTCTTTGCAAGGTATCAGTATTTTTCAATCATTCTCTCCACACCACCCCCATCTTTGGCTGGTTTTACTTCATGCCTTTTGCAGATATTGTCCTATTACGTTAATCCTTTTGAGGCTATTGTTAGCTCTGGACTCCAGCCCGAATTGGCTGTATGAGCGTGGGTGAGTCTGAGCCTTTGCTTCCTTAATTTTTAAAGGAGGCTACCACCCTATTTATGTTGTAAGATTGTTGTGAGATTCATGTATATGAAAGGTTTTGTCAACTATCCAGTGCTATAGGAATCTGAAGTACCTGTATTGTTGTCATAGGACAACTTATTTGTAGAGATGCTGTGACTTGCTCAGGAGTCACAAAAATGGCCAGTAAAACACATTGCATAGTTAAAATTTGAATGTTCTGTTCTTTTTTGACCTTACTGATATGTCTTAAGTATTGCCACCTAATATTTTAGGAATGATCAAATGAAAAGAACTATTATGTTTTAAAACATACACCTGCCTACTCCAGCTGTTTCATCTGGAATCTTAGTCCTCTGTTTATATAATGGCAATTGTGTGATGAAAGAAATTAGAGACTCAGTATTTTGAAAGCAGGTTGAGTAATAAGATTAATTTTCATTTTAAAGGCTTACAAAATTTAAAAGAAAGAGATGCATTATATACAATAATAGAGAAGCTAATGCTTTCCCCTTTTGTTTTCGTCTTAGAGGTGGTAGTGATTTTAAATAAAAGCCAATGAATAAGAAAAATTAAATTTATCTGGAAATATATAAATACTCAGAAGGCAACTAATTCAATGTTGTTTGCATAGCTAGATCATCAATATTTAATAAAACAGGCATGTTTTATAGCCCTTGTATCACAGAAATGGGTAATTCGGGCTGTTTATATGTTTGAGTTTATCATTGGTCTCACTTACTGAATTATTCAATTTCAGTAACTTTTCTCTTAATTTCTCTGTACTTCCTATATTTTTTCTTCTTTATTTCCCCTTAAAATGAGCTGGCTCTTTAAAAAATCATTATAGTGAAGTCATTTAGACAAAAAGTATAGGGAACCCTATAACATACCTTGTATCCACTATCCAGCCCGAGAGGTTAAACGTTACATATATAGTTGCAGTTCCCCTTTGTGCTCCTCCCCCTCAAGCTCCTGAATTTGGAGTTTACCATTCCTATGCACACATTTATATTTTGACTAACACAACTACATATGTGTACATACAAAAACAATATATGACATCGTTTTTGGTTTTTAAACTTTTTTGTATCCTTTTTTTGAGGTTTGAATCTCTGTTGTTTTATTTATCTACAGTAAGAACTAGGAACGGTAACTTAACATCTCTCAGTCATGAGTTTCTCACTTTAAAATATACCAGTGATACCTACATTACTGGGTTGTTGTAAGGATTTATTAATTCAAAAATATTTATTAAGAATGTTATATACCTAGGATAGTTCTAGTTAATGAACTACAAAAACAAATGACTGTAGCCCTTAACAAGCTTACAGTCTAATGCATCAGGAAAGACAAATGTAAAATCCACACACTAAACCATAATAGCAACTGTGATAGATACACACACAGGGTTCAGTAGATACATAAAGGAGGGTTGATTACTTTTAAATGGCTTTATGGCAAAAACATATCTTCCACCAGACAGTGATTAAAAGGCTGCAAGAATTTAACCTGCTGCATCATAACTTTACTTATAAATGACATTTAGCGTTACTACTGTACAACTTCACTTCGAAGTTTGGTACAGTGATGAAGTTGGCATCATGTCCGGAATTGTAATATCAGGAGTCAGCCTAGAGCATGGGATTCGGTAGAATATGGAGCAAAGAGAACTTGATGCCAAGATTTATATAAAGACTGTCCAGGAAGAAAGGGGGACTATGGAAGCTGGTGTCATATTGCAAAGCAAAAGTAGTAGGAAATAAGGACCAAAGTGAAGCGATGGCAACTAAGAACAAGGAACAAGGTTCGGAGTATGGAACGCTTTCCCCCACCACCCCGCAACATACACACCTGGAAATGTTATTGAGTGGAAATGTCAGGTTTTAGTCTACAATGTTGGTTCTTGACATGCTTGTGGCTGAAGAATGACCAGATGCACCAAAGGAAGGCAAGCACAAAAATGAAGTTTATTGAGGAGAGAAAGATAGGATTATAGCAAAAGAGCAAGATATAGGTTTACAGACCATGATACATACGCCACAGATGACGACTGGACCCACTGTCACAGCAAGGGAAGAGCAAACGGAAGGGCGCAAAAGGTGTATCCTTCTTTTTAAAAAAATACATCAACGTTTTATTTTTTTATCCACGATCATTGATTTATTTGTTTTGCATACCTTTAAAATGTATATGTATGGTATCAAACTGTCACTTTGCAGTTTACTTTTTTCTTAGAACATTGTTTTTAATATTTTTTATGCTGATACTTGCATCTCTAGTTCATTCATTTAAAAAATTTTTATTGACACATTGTAATTGTTCATATTTATGGGGTACAATTTGATGTTTCAGTACCTACATATGTTGTATAATGATCAAATCAAGGTATTTAGCATATCCATCACGTCGTACATTTATCATTTTTTTGTGATGAGAATATTAAAAAACCTTTGTTCTAGCTATTTTCTTTTTAAGAGACAGGGTCTCACCCTGTCACCCAGGCTGGAGTGCAGTGGAGTGATCATAGCTCACTGCAACCTCAAACTCCTGGGCTCAGGTGATCCTTCCATCTCAGCCTCTTGAGTAGCTGGGACTACAGGCACACACCACCACTCCCAGCTACTCTTCTAGCTATTTTGTAATATATAATACTTTACTGTTAACAAAACACCAGAATTTATTTCTCCTGTCTAATTATCACTTTATACCTCATTCACCAACCTCTTTTCATCCTCCCTTCCCCCGTCCTTTTCCCAGTCTCTAGTAACCACTGTCGTACTCTCTGCTTCTATGATATCGACTTTTTTTTTAGATTTCATATATGAATGAGATCATGCAGTATTTGTTTTTCTGTGTCTGGCTTATTTCACTTAACATCTTCCAGGTCCATCCCTGTTGTCACAAATGGCAGGATTTCATTCTTTTATGGCTGAGTAGTATTCCATTGTGTGTGTGTGTGTGTGTGTGTGTGTGTATATATATGTATGTATACATATATGTATATATATACACCATATTTTCTTTATTCATTTATCTGCCGTTGGATTCTTTAGTTGACTCCATATCGTAGCTGTTATAAATAGTACTGCAATAAACATGGGAGTGCAGATTATCTCTTCAACATACCAATTTCATTTCCTTTGGATATATACCCAGTAGTGGGATTGCTGGATCATATAGTAGTTCCATTTTTAGTTTTTTGAGAAATCTCCATACTTTTTTTCATAGTGGCTGTACTAATTTATAATTCCATCAACAACATACAATTGTTCCCTATTCTCTACATCCTCGCCAACACTTGTTTTCTTTTGTTTTTTTGATAATAGCCATTCTAACTGGAATGAGGTGGTATCTCATTGTGATTTTGATTTGTATTTCTCTGGTAATTAGCGATGCTGAGTATTTTTCATCGCCTGTTGGCCATTTGTATGTCTTCTTTTGAGAAATGTCTATTAAGGTCTTTTGCCTATTTAAAAATCCGGTTGTTTGTGTTTTGTTATTGTTGAGTTGTTTAAGTTCTTTATATATTCTGGATATTAACCCCTTATCAGATGTATAGTTTGAAAATATTTTCTCCCATTCTGTATGTTGTCTCTCCACTTTGTTGCTTCCATTTCTGTGCAAAAGCTTTTCAGTTCGATGTAATCCCATTTGTCTTGTCTGTGCTTTACAGGACTTTAAAAAAAAATCTTTACCCAGCCCAATGTCATAAAATATTTCCCCTATATTTTCTTCTAGTAGTTTCATAGTTTTGAGTTTTATATTTAATATATTTTGGGTTGATTTTTGTATATCAAAATACAAAAATTGTGAGAGGTAGGGGTCTAATTTCATTCTTCTGTATGTGGCTGTCCAATTTTTCTTGCACTGTTTGTTAAAGAGACTGTCTTTTTCCCAGTGTGTACTTTTGCTACCTTTGTTGAAAATCAGTTAGCATAGGTGCACGAATTTATTCTGTTCTATTGCTCTATGTGCCTGTTATTATGCCAGTACCATGAGGTTTTGGTTACTATAGCCTGGTAGTATATTTTGAAATCAGAGAGTGTGATGCTTCCAGCTTTGTTCTTTTTGCTTAGGATTACTTTGGCTGCTTAGGATTACTCTGGCTATTTGGGGTCTTTGTGTTCCATATGAATTTTAGGATTGTTCTCTCTCTTACTGTGAAGATTGTCATTGGTATTTTGATAGGGATTGCATTGAATCTGTAGATCGCTTTGGGAAATATGGACATGATAACAATGTTAATTCTTCTTATCCATGAGCATGGGATATCTTTCCATTGGTTTGTATCCTCTTCAGTTTCTTTCATGAGTGTTTTGTAGTTTTCATTGTGGAGGTATTTCACCTCTTTAGTTAAATTTATTCCTAGATATTTTATTTCATTTTTTGTAGCTATTGTAAATGGGATTACTTTTTTAATTTCTTTTTCAGCTAGTTCATTATTGGTATATAGAAAAACTACTACTGATTTTTGCATGTTGATTTTGTATCCTGTGATTTTACTGAATTCATTTATTCTAATATTTTTGTGGTAGATTCTTTAGAGTTTTCTACATATAGGATCATATCAGCACCTCTTGTATTATTCTCGATACAGCTGAAACCCATTCTACTTAGTGAAGTATCACAGGAATGGAAAAACAAGCACCACATGTACTCACCATCAAATTGGTATTAACTGGTCAACACTTATGTGCACATATAGTAGTAACATTCATCAGGTGTTGGGCAGGTGGGAGGGGGGAGGAGGGGATGAGTATATTCACACCTAATGGGTGCAGTATGCACCGTCTGGGGGATGGACACCCTTGAAGCTCTGACTCGGGTGGCGCAAAGGCAATATGTGTAACCTAAACATTTGTACCCCTGTAAGTTGCTGAAATAAAAAAAAAAAAATAGAAAGGATCAGGTCATCTGCAACCAGGGACAATTTGACTTCCTTCCGAAACTTTTTTTCTCAACTGTGTTTATGGGTTTTATCCATGTTGCTACTCGTTTCAGGGTTTTTCAATCTCAGTGTTATTGACATTTGGGGCTGCATAATTCTTTGTTGTAAGGGGCTTTCTTGTCCATTATAGGATGTTTAGCAGTATCCTTGACCTCTACCCACTAGACGCCAGTAGCAGTCCCTCAGCCTACCCTGAGTGTGACAACCAAAAATGTCTCCAGACATTAGGAAATGTCTCATTGGTGGTGAAATCACCCCTTCTCCCTTTGATAACCACTATTCTAGTTTGTTCATGTTAACTTCTGTATCATGCTTCACTATAAATACACCACAACCTATTTTTCCATTTTTTTTTGTTGATGGACATCTAGATTATTTCCCAAGTTTTAACTACTAGGAACACTGTTGCAATGAGTATTTTTATTCATGCTTGCACATGTGTGACTCTGTCTAGGGTAATATGCTTAGGAGTGAAAATGTTGAGTTCTAGTATGTGCATATCTTCAACTATCCCAGATATCGCCAAGCAATTTCCATAATTTTTATAGTAATTTACACTCTAACTGCTTGAACAACAGAGATCCTGTTGTTCCACATTCTCACCAACACTTGGTGGTGTCAAATTTTGAAATTTTTATCTAACCTATTAAGGGTAAATGATATTCATTGTGGTTTTAATTTGCATTTCCTTGACTACCACAAGGATAAAAAATTATCCAGATAGACTTGTATCCAAAAAAAGAATTGACTCATACTGTATGATAGTTTATTAAGGATACAGAAACGTTTCCCAAATTATAAGTACTGACTATTTTAGGTGAATTTTAAAATGATGTTTGAGGTTCTGTGAGCAGCATTAAGAAGTGGTTTTAAGCAATCAGACTTCATTCGTGCCATGTTTTCTACTCAACTTCTGTTTCTGTTTCCAAACCAGAGATGATGATCTAGTTATAATATTGTTCTTCCTCTTAGAAAATGATATTACTGATGATGATTACCATCTGTGTTTAGGGAGTGGCTTGAAATACTTTAATAACTAGAAATTATTTCCCTCAGTGTTGTTGGATGCTCTTGTTCTCAGAGTCACTCATTACTAAGAGCTGGACGCCAGATCTGTCTCTTTGATATTGTGATTTCCCAGAAGCCTACATTTTTTCCCACACCATATTAAGTTGTTTATACTTTTACTCTGTTTTCTGAGTCATTTTGCAAAATGCAATAGGAGGTTACAAAAGATATTCCTTGTTTTATACCTATCTTTAAGACATTTAAAATGAAAAAGATGGACATAACATATAACAAAATCAATTAGAATTGTGTATGTATGTAATAGAGAAGTAAGAGTGAGATGGAATTCCTCTGAGGTTTTCTGTGTAAAGTCCAATTTAAGTAGAATTTCAAAAAAAACAACACAGGTGAATTGTGAAAGCAGAAAAGAATATATATATTTGTATGTATATGTATTCAGAGTTGGTTTGACATGCTTAAAATGTAGTGAGAAAAGTGGCTGTATTAACGTATTAATAATTTTTGTTTGTGCTCACACCTTCTGGCCTCTCCAATATGTACTTCCTGGATGAATTATCTAGTGCTTCTCTGCTTAACTGGCCTCTCTCAGTTCCTCAGGAAGCCTGAGAGATATTCTAGTACTTTGGTCTGGGGCATACCCCATAATAAAACTGTATTTCAGTCTTACATTCCTAACTAACCAGGTAAATTAGCCTTCATTTGCTGAATATATTTCATTCCAAAAGTTTGTTACCAGTTCTACTTGTTGAACTTGACATTTTCCCATAAATCAGTTTAGTCAGTTTTGGTAATGTTCCTAGCTCAGCCCTCAAAAGCCCCATTTGACTCATGAGATTTAGGAGCTATATAGCACTAAGTCTGAGTGCTGTGTCCTGGAGGCAGACAGCTATGTGCTGTAAGAGGAATAAGGAAGAGTCTCCTTTTTTAAAGTACAGGACCATCCTTAGGCAAAATTTTGATAGGATCCATTTGTTTTAGATATTCTTCTACTTTCATTTTTATGCCCTTGTACTGCTTCCCACTGACCCTCTCCCAAGGCCCTAATGCCTTCATGTTTGCCTTAAGTACCCCGCCTTGTGCTCTCTACCTGCGCCCATCGTGTTCCCTTCATCCCACGTGTCCTTTGCTCCTAATTACCTGCCTTTCAAGTCCTATCTGGGCTTTTGTTCTCTAGCAGTAACTGACTTTGTGTAGATATTAACAGGTATAATCCCAACTATCAACTCCCTGTCTATCAAAGAATAGTTTGTATTTTAAAAAGAACATACAATGGATGTCAAGACAACTGACCTGGATTCTTTAAAAAGTCACTTCCTGGAGGAAAAGATTTTTGGAGGGGGCTGTTCTAGATTAAATGAGACAAGAGAGACATTAACAGCCAAATGCAATCTGTGAACCTTGTCTGGATCCTGAATTGGAAAAATAAAAGCTATAAAGGTTGTTCTTGGGACCTTTGGGAAAATTTAAATAGAGACTAGATATTACATGCACAATCATTGGTTTTCTTAGCTGTGATAATGATATTGTAGTTATGTACGAGTTCTTATTCTTTGGAAATTCATGCTGAAGTATTATGATTTGTAAACTTACATTCACATAGTTTAAGAAAAATAGAGCAAATATAGCAAAATGTTAACAGTTGTTGAGTTAATGGGAATATACAGATGTTCATTGTACTATTTTAGCTTTTACATATGGCTGATATGAGTCCATTTCAAATCAAGTCAAATTACAAATTATCATTGTTCCAGAATTAGTGCTATTTGAATATTAAGACCAAGAGAGGTGGGGCTAGGGATGAATTTTTCTTTTAGCTTTTCTAAGATTTTTACATTTTAAAAATGAATAGCAACAACAAAAGAAAAAGATAAATTGGACTTCTTCGGAATTAAAACTTTTTTACATCAATGGACACTATCAAGAGAGTGGAAAGATAACCAACTGAATCGGAAAAAGTATTTGGAAATCATATGTCTGATAAGGGATTAATATCCAGATATATAAACAGCTCCTGCAATTCAACAACAAAATGATCCTATTAAAAAATGAGTAAAGTACTTGAATAGACATTTCTTCAAAGATATAGAAATAGCCAATAAGCACATGAAAAGATGCTTGACATCACTAGTAATCAGGGAAATGTGAATCAAAGCTACAATGAGATACCACTTTACACCCACTGGGATGGCTGGAATCAAAAAGTCAGATAATACCAAGTATTGGTGAGGACGTAGAGAAATTGGAACCCTCATACACTCCCGGTAGGGATGTAAAAATGGTACAGCTGCTTTTGAAAACAGTATGGCAGTTCCTCAATCAATTAGTTCTTCAATCAATTAAACATAGAGTTATTATACAACCCAGCAAGTCAACTCTTAGATATTACCCAAGACAGAAGTCCCCAACCTTTTTGGCACCAGGGACTGGTTTCATGGAGGTAATTTTTCCATGGACCAGGGAGCGGGGATGGTTTCAGGATGATTCAAGTGCATTACATTTATTGTGCAGTCAAACCTCTCTGCTAACGATAAGTCTGTATTTGCAGCTGCTCCTCCTCCCCAGTGCTAGCATCACTGCCTCAGCCCTACCTCAGATCATCAGGCATTAGATCCTCGTGAGGAACACGCAACCTAGATCCCTCGCACGCTCAGTTTACAGTAGGGTTCGTGTTCCTCTGAGAATCTCATGCCATTGCTGATCTGACAGGAGGCAGAGTTTATGCAGTGTTGCCAGCGATGGGGAAGGGCTGTAAATACAGTTGAAGCTTCGCTCGCTGGCTCGCCACTTACCTCCTGCTGTGTGGCCTGGTCCCTAACAGGCCGTGGACCAGTACCGGTCCACAGCCCAGGGGTTGGGGACTGCAGACCTAAGAGAAATGAAAACTCAAAAATTTGTACATGAATATTTATAGCAGCATTATTCATAATAGTCAAAAGGTC
>RJWJ010023043.1:0-17656 GCA_004363605.1 Indri indri | reverse complement strand
AAGCAGAAAAGCAGGGGTTGGGGTGGAGAACATAATGGAAAGTAGAAAATAAGGTAGTAAAAATGAATACATAAATGTCAGTAATCATAACAAATACAAATATACTAAACTTAGCAATTAAAAGACAGAATTGTCAGACTGGGTATGTATAAAATCTAGCTATTATAATACCTATTTATAAGAAACAAAATATGTTGACCCTACTCTGACAGGAATGCTGTGAGAATGACTTAGATCCCATGTCTTAGCCCAACTAAGATCTTGCATCCCACAGCTTTGAAAACTATTCCCCTTTCCCCAATATACAGTTACCTAAGTAGATGACTAGTTCCTTTTAAGAGAGATTGGGAGAATAACAACTATGTACACACTCGCTGTGGTGTTACAGGGTCCTCCTTCATGGAATATGATCACCCATTTACTCTATGATTCTTAGTGTGAGAACTAGCTCATGTCTGGAATTGGTCACAGAGTCATGATTTACCTTTGAGAAGTCTGACCTTGCCATGTATTCATCCATTCTTGATGTCTTTTGATTGCATATATGTAGCAGTACCTTGTTGGCTGCCCATCTATCTTGCCTCTAGGAAAACTATGTTCTCTGAGTCATCTCTACGTACCCATGAGTAGGGAAACCCTGACTGCCATTCTAACCTTGTTGCTCATTATGGGCATTAGACACACCTTAGTTATGCAAATAAAATTCTGCCCCCTGTCCTCTGCTATTCCAGTGTCCTATCTCCCCCCTTGTTCCTAAGGAGCCCACTACAATAACAGCATCTTCTGCCATATGAACCACTCCTGAACCTTTCAACAATCTGCTGGCCCCTCCCTAGCACATTCCTTCTCACCTTGGAAAATGGAGCAACCACTGGAACCTCCCAAGGAGCACTGTCAGCTAATCTGTCCAACTGAGCAGATTCATTGCTTTGAATTTTTTGATGGCTTCCTGCACAATTATCTATGGCTGTTTTGGCATCTCTGTTTCATTTATGAGAATTATCTCTTCTTCCAAACACTTAAGAGACATCTTAGCAACAGATTAAAGCAATATATTTGGGTCCAAGCCAGAGTGCCTATCACAGAAGAATGTGCTGCTTACAGTGCTGCTGTCTCTTAACCGACTTTATATTCTGCTGCCAGTGATCCAACATTCTCACAGTCAACCCCTGCTCCTTCTGGCCAGTTCATGTTAACCAGGTACTACAGTTGCCTTGGTGTGTGATCTCTTTTCCTTAACAATCCCAGAACTTCCCTAGTTTATGCTAATCTTTGACATTAATATCTATGGTCTAGCAACCAGTAGTGGAAATGGGGTCAGTTCCTTAGGAGCGGAGAAACAGTCTTATAAGGTATTGGCCTCATTTGAGGCATTTTGCTGTATTTGCCACACGAATGTGTGGGCCACTTGTGCAGGCCCAAAGGATTCAAGGAATTTAGAGATTCAAGATTTTCAAGTGCTTCTATTCAGATATTCTAAGTGTCGGGTCCCACTTCTTCCCTATTATGGTACTGGTCTTGGCATAAGAGCCTTCTCTGAAGTTCCACCACTTTACAAATTTACAACTGTTAGAAGAAAATATAACTTATCTCTATGACTTTGGAGTAGGAATGGATTCTTAAATAAGACACAGAAATACCCTGTGCATCATTTATTCACCCCTGCTTAGCAACACGACCAAAGAAAAAAATTAAGAAAGTTATGTCTAACGGTGTAGTGGTTGAATACCAGCCCCCCAAAAGATGTGTCTAATCCTAATCCCTCAAACCTGTGGTGACCTTATTTGGAAAAAAGGTTCTTTGCAGTTCTAATTAAGTTAAGGGTTTGAGAAGAGATTATGCTGGATTTAGACTGGGTCCTAAATCCAATGACTGGTGTCCGTATAAGAAAAAAGAGAGAGATTTAAGACACAGAGATGCACAGAGAAGAAGGCCATGTGAAGAGGGAGACAGATTGCAGTCATACTGCACAAACCAAGGAAAGCCTAAGGCCACTAGAAGGTAGGAAAGAGTTGTCAATCTAAAACAAGACCTCAGAGAAAAATGCCTCCTAATATGATTTGTTTATTCACAAGTAAGCAAAAAGGATTATAATTCAGGAAGCACAGCCATAGCAAGCCATAGGCACATCCAAAGAGGGCAGGGTAAAGGGAATCTCTTATTAACCAAAAAGGAGACGTTCATGTAAGCTGCTTAGAAACAAAATCCATTGGTTCTGGAGGCTTAAAGCTAGAGCTGGCATCAGTGTATGGGTGGAGATGCCATTACTGGGCAAGCGTTCTTTCCAGAGCATCTTATCTGAATTGCTGCAGTCCTAAAAACAAAAAGTTTCTTATGAGGTTATTTTAGAAAGTCCTTGAGACAGTCCTTAACTTAAACATGCAAGCATGAGCTCTCCTCTTCCGTGATTTCCCAGCTTCTATTTGTTTGAGTCCAACAAGGAGTGATTTTATCCTGGTATCTGCAACTTTCACAGAGTCATAGAATTAATTCTCCCTAAGAGCCTCCAGAAAGAACCAACTCTACCAAAACCTTGATTTCAAATTGCTGGCCTCCTGAGTAGTGAGAGAATGAATAAATTAAGCCACCCCGTGTTTTCCCCGTGTTTTCGCTGTTCCTACCATGAGAAATACCTTCTTACAGTCTATCATTGGCTAATGTCTCTATAACCTCCAAAACTCATCTCAGATATCACTTTCTTCAGGATGCAACACACACACACACACACACACACACACACACACACCACTTTCTGCCTAAGCTAACTTAAATATTTCTCTGTGACCCATCTGAACACCACATATACCTCTGATCTGTATTTCTCTCTCTTACTTTGCCCTCTGCAGACCCTTACTTTGCATTCTTTGCTGTACAAAAAAGTAATATTATAATATTTTTTCCTGGTATAAAAATATTAAAAGAAAAAGCTTTATCAGATTCTAGAGTTGTTTGGTTGTTTGGACTATATTCGTTCAACATGTGTTTCTTGAGCAGTCACTCTGTTTCAGGCTCTGTGCTAGGACCTATGAATACAGAGATCAATAAAACTCAGTACCTGTCCTCAAAGAATTAGCAATTGAGTTGGATAGAGAGCTTAGTAAGCAAAAATTACAGCAAGGTGATCCCCCAAAATGTGAGTTTTACACATTTCAGTTAGCTCATGTTTACGTCATAAAGACTTCTTTAAGTCTCTACACTGGTAAAACTTTCATTGTCTCTTCCCAAAGCTACATACCCAGATGGAATTTTGAATTTCCTTCAGTACAGATTTTATAACACAGTAACAGAAATAGCAATCTATCTGGGCCATCCTAGGAAAATGCTAGCTGGTTGTAATGCAAAATGCTCCAGTGGCCACCTACTTTATTTCACCAGGGCAATGCACTGTTGGGCTGGACTGATTTGCTGGAGTTGCTGAGGGCAGGTGGCTTATAAATTCTTGTTAACAATTTTAAAATACCTTTGCTTCTGAGCACAGGCACAGGAAACAAAACTCCATAGCATATCTACATACATAAATTCTGTTTTATGAGATGTTTGTTAGACTCGTTTTATGACTAAAAGAAAAGTCAATAATATCAATTCCAAAAATGGTTCTGTAAGAAAAATAAAACTCTTCTTCCCCTCGGATTGAAAAAAAGTTTACCAAAAGACTAAAATTGATGAATGGAGCTATCAGATCAGTGTTTTGCCAACTTGCTTTATGTCGTCTTTGGGAGTTTCATTTTTCATAACAAAAATATTCCTCTCTCCTATGATGGTTTTAATGGAATGGGAATTGCTATACATTTCTAATAAAAGAATTTACTTAGAATGGTTATTGGGAAGGTATTTGGAACTTTATTTCAAGGTGCATTAGTATACCACAACCTTCATATGTTTTAGGTAATTGGCATTTATCAACATCCATCCATTTCTGGAAAGATAAAATTGAAAAAGAGATGCATATCGTGGAACTTGGAGTCAGAAGGCTGGCATGCTCCAGATTCTATACCTTAGTTTAGACAAATTACTCAACTTATCATCTGTCCCTTAGTTGCTTCATCTGAAAGTGGAGATGGTGGTAATACCATCTTACAATATAGTAAGGATCACATATGATCACATGTATAAAGCCATGTAAACCAACTATCAATACACAAATAAAAGAAACAACATGTACAGCTGTCATCTGAGTTAAATGATTAAAACTCAGTGTAATTCCCTAGTTATAACAAACCTTACCCATTGGCACAATAATATATAACTTTAGGAATCACAAAAATTGTCCTTTTATCCTCAAAATATTATTAACAAATAGCTGCTTACCGATGATATAAAGTCCTTTACTGACAGAGAGGGAGAGAGAGAGGAAGGAATGAATGGAGAGAGGGAGGGTGGGAAGGAAAGAAGGAAAGAACCTCTCATTCTACAATGAGAAATAAGATTCAAAATGCTAATATTTTTGGTAACAAAGTTAAATCCACCCTGAAGAGGACAAGGTAAATGTATTTAAATACAAGAAGGACAGAACTAGTAACAGAACTGAAATAAGGCAAGAAAAAATTAGCTCAGACTAATTTCAGGTGGGCAAAAGAAAGAACTTATTTATTGTAATAATAAATAATTCAATGTTATAATAATAAATTATAATAGCAATGATGAAGGGCCATCTCGTGGTATAAAGAGAAGGTAGAAGTAAATTTAGGCTAAGGGCAAATGTGACAAGTTCAGAAAATGTAAGAACGGAGATTCATCATCACTCATACATACCAGCCATTATTCCAAGGGCCTTATGTATATTAATTTATTTAAACCTTATAACAGCTTTAAGGAGGCTTATTATTATTTATACCATTTTACAGATGGAAAACTCTGGTGCAAAAGCTAAAATAACTTTCTAAAAGTGTTGTCATTATCCCTCTGAAATACGAGCTGTTAGGCTGATAATGTTTCCCATGCATATATTATTTTGACTCATTTAATTAGAGATTGCTCAGCTGTTAATTTAAGATTTAATGTTTAAAGAGCCAGGTTAATATTTAAGCCAATCAAGGTTAACTGTACAATTCTAATGTCTGAGACATAGGAATAAATAAAAACAAAAAATTTCCCTGCATTATGATGAATTAACCTAGGGCATGATGGAACCAGTCCCTGCTTGTAGAAATAGGAAGTAGAGAAAAAGATTACATAGAAATAGTCTTGGACAGACTCTAGGGATGCAGGTTTGTGTTCTCACGACTGAGATTGTTTGTGGATGATGCCCTAAACCTAACCTCACTTCCCCAACTCCCGGCTGATGCCAAACATAGCTTTGCTTCCAAAGGAGCCACTACAAACACCATATGTTTTTAAAGTCCTATTTCTGTTGTAGGCAATTCAGCATGCCCACACTTGGAGGATGGGAATGATAAATTTGAGTAGGAGCAAATAAGCATTTTCTACTACTGAAAGTGGATCTTTCTATCCTCTGATGATCCTAGTTCTCAGTGCTACCCTTTATGCTGTGAAATAGTATCCCAAGAAAGCCAATAAAACTCCACAATCTAGTGTCCAAAAAACTCAGGGCTAGATGTTTTTCAGAATTCGTAATTTTAAAGATATTATGAACATAATTTGGTGCTTTTGCTAAACATTATGTAACAACCCAATGGTTATTTTTGCAACAAATCATATAAATACTCAAACACAGTGGAGTAAATGAAGACTAAATAGCCTCACATCACTATGGAATAGTTTTGATGTAAAACAAGTTTGCCACACACTTAAGAAAAAACGTTTGGTTTTTGTATTTGAATCATGAACCTCTTCCATTATCTTGGGGATGTATACCAAAGAAAGGGATCTACTGGAAAGTTATGATCTCAAGAAGGCCAATATTAGAACATAAGTCTTCCTAAATGCGGCCAAATATAATACTAGAATGAGCAGCCTCTGGTGAGTTGGTTGTGTTCAGTCTCTCAGCAGGTGACCTGTACCACCCAGATCTTGTAGGCAGGCTCTCCCTCCCCTTCTCCTTAGTTAGAATATTTCATTACTACCGTGGCACCAAGAGCCCACTCTGAACAACAACTTGTGATTAAATAAAAATAACTGTTAATAAACAACATGGAGAGCATGATCACGTTGATATGTAGAACCCTTTTGACAGAGGAATACACGAAAACTTCTTTTATACAATTACAAACTAAATTAGCTGTATTCCTTATCTGTTGCTTTATAACAGTGTACTTTAAAATTTAGCAGCTTAAAACAGCTAATTTTTAGTATTTTACAGTTTCTATGGGTTAGGAATATGTGTGTGGCTCGAGGTCTCTCATGAGTTTGTAGTCAAGCTGTCGGCTGAGGCTGCAGCCTCATTGGAAGACGTGACTTGGGTTCTAGGGTGATATCTACTTCAATGTTAACTCACATGGTTATTGAAGGCCTCACTCCCTTGCCACTTGGACCGTTCCCCGGAGTATCCTCACAACACAGCATCTGGCTTCCCTCAGAGTTAGTGACTCGAGAGTGAGAGAGAATAAACCCAAAATGGAAGCTATGGTGTTTTGAAACTTACAAACTTTGAAGTGACATCTCATTACCTCTGCCATATTGTATTTATTAAATGTAAGTCAGTATATCCAGCCCACACTCAAGAAGCAGAGTCACAAAGGTGGAAATATTGGGAGCTAGGGATCATTTGAAGGTCATCTGAGAGGCCGACAATCAGAGAATTCTGGAACACAATGAATACTTAGACATGGTCTTTTTTTAAAAGACATCACTCACTGGTTTAAAAAAATATATACCATATTATATACTTCTTCCTAATGGTTAAATAAAATAACTGCCTTTTTATTTCATTTATAAGAAGAATCCTATTTTGATGAGACTATTCTCCAGATAATTTGCAACTTTCTCCCGCTTGTTTTGTTTCTGATGTGAAACCTGCCCATTTTATATATTCAGTACCACTAAGGAGGTTATACTGAGAAGGAGCAAGGTGATAGAGAGCAACAGATTTGTGACTATAATTTGTGACACTATGCAGCTAAATTCCTGGGCACGGATGGTAGATTTTATTAATATGAAAAGGGGATACTTGAACTAGAGCTGTAGGAATTATTAATTATCTTTGAGCATATAATGAGTTTTCTCTTTTTCTTAAGGCTGATGGTTTAATATAAAATTATTTTAGAACAAATTTTCTTTGTTATGAAAAGAACAGTGTAAATATATAACTAGAAAAAGTCTGGATGAATTGACAACATTAACTATCATTGTTCCAAATTATGTTATTATGGGTCATTTTATTTTCTCTTAAGCTTTTTTATATTTTCTAAAATATTTTATAACATAAAAGTATACTTTTATGCTATATATTGATTATTGAAACAAGAGACAGAGAAAATTCTGCAATAGAAATGTTTGCCATAAATAGATGTCTTCCCACAGTCTTTCAGAACTTTATCGTCCATTTCTAGTCAAACGTTGATTCTTTATTCTTCAGTCCTGAAGCCTATGCTTCTACCATGCAAAGCATAGGAGAGTTTCTCCTCCCACACATCATCACTTAGATTTATTCTGGGTATTCTCTCATATAATTAATGTCTATTATGTCTGCTTTTTCTTATAAGGAACACTGGATACATATCTAAAGATATGAAAGATATGACCCCTGTCCTTGAGCTGCCCATGATCCATTTGAGTTGACAGACTCATAAACCATGAGTTAGAATACAATGTATTATACTAAGTGTTTTAATTGAGGCATGTACAAAGTGATTTGTGAACACAGACAATGGAGGCACTAAACCTGGCTGGAATACAGGAAGGTTTTATGGAGAAAATGGTATAATTTTCTTACTCATCCTCCTTATACTTTAAGTATATGTAAAGTTTCCTTTGTCTTAAATCAGACAGCAGGGAAATAGTCTATGCAAAGCTATGGAAATAAGAGCATGATGTGAAGAGGAAACAAGTCATTTTTGTGTGATTTAGTATGATGAGTATGTGTTTGAGAGAGAATGAAGGCTAAAAGCAGAGGAAAACGGAATAAAATCTTTGCAAAATGCATATCAGATAGAGAACTGGTCCCCCCAAAATACTTAAAACTCAACAGAAAGAAAATAAGCAACTAAATTTAAAAATGAGCAAAGGATCTGAATAGACACCTCACCAAAGATATACAGATGGCAAATAAGCATATGAAAAGATACTTAACATTATATGTTATCAAAAAAATACAAATTAAAACAACAGTGAGACACCACTATATATTTGTTAGAATGGCCAAAATCCAAAAAACTGACAACAGCAAATGCTGACAAAGACATGGAACAACAGAAACTCTTACCCATTGCTTATGGAAATGCAAAAAGGTACACCCACTTTGGAAGATACTATGCCAGTTTCTTACAAAATGAAACATAATCTTACCATATGATCCAGCAATCATGATCCTTTAAAATTTTGTGTGGTATTTATACCACATTAGTTGACAACTTACATACACACAAAATCTGCATGTGAATTTTTATAGAAACTTTATTTATAATTGCCAAAACATGGAAGCAACCAGGATGTCCCTCAGTAAGGGAAATAAATTTAAAAACTGTGGTACATTCATACAATAGAATATTATTCAGTGATAAAAAAGAGATGAGCTCTCAAGCCACCAAATGCCATGGAAGAACCCTAAATTCATATTGCTAAGTGAAAACAAAAGCCAATCCTGTATGATTCTGCAATGGAACAATCTCTATTGGGAAATAAAAAAAAATGCTGTATGATTCCAACTATATGACATTCTAAAAAAGGCAGAACTGTGGAGACAGTTATGATCAGTGGTTGTCAGAGGTTTGCAGGGAGGGAGGATCACAGGAGATTTCTAGGGCAGTGAAATTGTTCTTTATGATAACTATAATGGTGGGTACATGTCTTTATACATTTGTCAAAACCCATAGAATGTACAAGAGAAACAGTAAATCCTGGTGTAAACTATGGAATTCAGTTAATAATACTATATCAATACTGGTTCATCAATTGTAACAAATGTACCGCACTAATGCAAGATGTTAAAAATAGGGGAAATTGGTAGGGGATGAGGGATATGTGAGAGCTGTCTATATTTTTTGCTTATTTTTTTCTGTAAAACAAAAACTGTTCAAAAATTAATAAAGTTTATTAATTTTTTTAAGTGGAGAAAAGTGATGACGAAGAAAGAGATTCGTGTTGAAATATAAGATGCTTGATAATCTATTGTTATGGTCACCTATTTTTATGTAACCAACGACCCCAAACTTGATGGCTTGAAATCAAAGTAATTTTACAATCTGTGAGTTAGGAGGCAGGCAAGGTTCAACTGGCTGATTCTCCTTTTCCACGTGGTGCTGCCTGTCACTTGGTGATATTCAGCTGGTAGCTAGGCTGGAATAGAAGATTCAAGGCAGCTTCTTTTGTATATCTGGTGCCTTGGCGAGAAAGGCTCGACAGCAGGGCCCAGCCGGGCCACTCTCCCTCTCCTGCTTGTTTCAGGGATTCTCTCAATAAAGTCTGTGGCTGGATAATTTAACTTCTTATCTGGAGGCTCAGGTTCCAAGAGTGGATACTCCCAAAGGCAGGAAGTAGAAGCTGTAGATCTCTTAAGGCCTTAACATGTAAATCGGCAAAAAGTGTCACCTCTGCCATATCTATTGGTCAGTGCAGTCATGGATCCTGTCCAGATCCAAGGGGAGGAGACACAGACACCACCTCTCAATGAGAAACGTCAAAGCCTTTGTGACCATCATTGATCTATCACAGCCATCTTTCAGAATTTGAACTTTATCCTGTAGTAAATGGGAGCTACTGAAAAACTTTAATCTAGGCAAAGACATACTCAAATCAGCCATAGCAGGATGAAACAGGGACTGAGGGGGAAGAAAATTGGAGGAAGGAAACGTAGTCTCTCACTATCACAGAATTCGTACTTTGTATTTTTAAGTGGCTTCCTCCACAGGGGGTTGAAGCCCACTGCATTGTCCTGGTTGTAAAGAAGGTTATTTATGACTGCTAAGATATTGATATAATCTCAGCTAGTAGACTTTCACAGGTGTTGGGTTTTTGTCTCTCTAATTAGACTATAAGCTCCTTGAAAACAGAAATTGTGAACTCCCAAGCACCAAGTACTTTGTAGGTACTTAAAAAATATTTATTGACTGGCAGATTAAAGAAGGAAAATAAAGGACTCCCCCAGTCAACAAATATTTATTGAGCCTTTGCTATGTGCTAGGCAGTGAGCATAATTTTTGCAATACATCAGTGAACAAAAGAGACAATATTGCCTACCCTAGTGAGCTAACATCATAAGTCTATGACATTCACAATGAGGGAGGAAGATCTCCTGAAAGTGTTGTACCCAGAGAATTCTCACCTGAGAATCTCACCCTATGGTTCTCACCTGAGTACTATTTCTGCAAAACTTCTCTTTTCTATAAACTTCAAGTGACCTTGGAGTCAGAAATTACTTTGCCTGTGTAAATAGGCAATTATTTTACTCAAGACTACAGGGTCTATAAGTCAACTGAAACAATCAAGTAACAGTAGGGTCTCAATCTAAAGAAAGAATCTCGCCCTTGCAGGCATTTCTTATTTGAATGCACAGCTGCAACTAATGTTATGATAGCAAAATCCTAATTATACCCAATTGACAACAAGGAGATTTCCATTTGTGACTTGTCCAAGGCCATTTATTCTTGCTTTATCCAACCTGTGTAAGTATCCAAAAAATGAAAAGGCTTCCAAGTTTTTGGATATACTCATATCCCCCAAAAAAGATGTGTATCCCTGATACAATGAATTACATAATTGGATTTTAAACAGACAGAGAGAGAGAGTGAAAGAGAAAGAAAGTTTACCAACAGTAGAAAGGTCATAGAAACAGTAGGTTTCCTACAAAGATTAAAATCAGAGATTCAAATAACCGTCTACTACAATCACTTTCTTCTCTTCTACATTTTAAGTCATATTTTAAAAAAGTATATTAGTCAGTGTAGATTTGAAAAAGCAGATCTCATAAATTGAATCAGATCATATTTTATAAAAAAGTAAGCTGTCTGAAAAATTGAGGAAAGAATGTGAAATACATGTCTAGATATTAGCAATATTTTCTGTTTTCTCTCTCTTATTATTTAATTCAACCTCTATGTATTAAATATCTACTACACATCAAGCACTGTGTTAAGAACTGAGAATAAACAATCAAGAAGACAATATCTTTGCCCCATGAAATATTCACAATATTGGGAAAGATGTATATAAATACAACATTTTATTTAAAACTTTTTGCTTTCCTAACAAATCAAATTTTAATGGCAAGAGTACAGAGAAATTGAAACTTTCTTGTATTGCTGATGGGAATATAAATTGATTGAGGTAATCTAGACTGTACTTTTGTGACACTTCTCAAAAGCTTTCAATATATGCTTACTCTAGCAATTCCATTTCTAGGAACTCATCCTAAAAAATCATGAATCTGCACAAAGATTTAGCTTAAAGAAATTTCATTGCACGATTTTTTGTAATATTAAAAATTGGCAACTAGTTAAAAGCCAGAAAGGGAGAACTTGGTCAAATCATTTTATAATTTATGATGAAATAATACGTGGTCATTTAAAATAATGTTATAGATGATATGGGAAAATGTTGGCTACATTGTCAAGTGGTTTTTTTCTTAAAGAGAAACAATATGTGCGATATAATGCTATTTTTGTTTCTTAAAAAACACAATTTTATGTATATGTTGGGATGAATTGGCAAGAACCACCCTGCATTGTCTACATCAGCAGGAGGCCAGAAATCAAAAGAATTTAATCATAGTTGGCACCATTCCTTCTGGCACCAAAAAGAACAGCCATTGACAACCAGCGTGGTTGTTCTTGTGATTCAGCCAAGTTTCAGGTCTGAGGAGAAAGAGCCAAATGCTTCTCAGCATAGTAGCAGGGTGGTCTGTTGTTCACAAGGACAAAACACAAAAACCCAAGCTGGTAGGAAAAATGTCCTTTCCTCATTACCAGACCAGCCTGCATTTTCCCAGTGGACAATTAATGCTTATATTTGTGAGAAGGATGTACTTTACAGGTGATTTATTAAAAGAAAACTGCTCTCAAAGGTGAAAAGGCTAACCTGGCATTAAGAGACTGGCATTCACCCTTCTTCATGGGAGAGAGGCCCATTGCATTCTGTGGCCTGCTACTGTGTCACGCAGGAGTCAGCACACTATGGCCCACAGGCCAAGTCTAGCCCACTACCTGTTTTAGTGTGGCCCATGAGCTAAAATTGGTTTTTACATTTTTAAATGCTTGAAAAAAAATTTTAATAATACTATGTGATATCAATATGTGATAATATATGGCATGTGAAAATTGTATGAAATTCATATTTGTGTCCATAAATAAAGTTTTATGGAACGTAGCCATAGTTATTTGTTTGCATATTGTCTATGGCTGCTTTTTGCTACAAAGGCAGAGTTGAGTAGTTGCAACAAAAAGTATATGGCCCACAAAGTCTAAAATATTTTCTGCTTGACCCTTTACCAATAAGGTTTTCTAAACCCTAGTCTAGCAGAGGGATACTCCGTGTGCTCACCTGACACTCAAGTTTGCAATACCCACAATGGGAAAATGTGCAATTTTTCAATGGAAGGACTTGTGTTACAGGTTGCAATGATTTGAAGTACTCCCTCCTTTCTTTGAAGAATGAAAGAATACTCTGAGTGCTGGTCACAGTAAAAATTATCCAAGTTAGCAAAGATGGTCTCCTGGAAGAGAGCTCTGACACTTCCTGTTTGCATGTAAATATAACATAAACATCGATATTCATTCCCACCCCAAGCTCCATTTCAAGGGTCAGCTTCCTCTAAAATATCTGAAAATGGAGCAGCTTTCCTTAAGTTTCCCAAGCTGTACACTCAGAAGCTCTTCCTGAGGAACAGTTTCTCCTAGCTCTGCCATGAAGCCCCATTCATCTGCTGCTGCTTTTCATCTGGAACTCGGATCCTGATGCTTATTTGGAAATCACTCCCTCTCCCCAAGTGCTAGCAAAGAGGTCAGTGTGCAGCATCCTGCCCTTTTATTCTCTACAATACTCCTAGATAAACCTATAGGGACACAAACTATTTTCTGCTTTCAGCTTTTTGCCTCTTTCCCAAGGGTTTCCTTCATCTAACGTCCCCCACGCAGATCTCTTAAACTCCATTTCTCACAAACAAGAATTGATCTTGCTCAAGGATCCATTTCTTCCCCCCCTTCTCCTGCCCAAGAAGAACTCTTTCCTAAGTCCGTTTAATGCAGTCTGTACTATGTGGGAGGCGGAGGGCATTCCAACAGGATAGTTGAATATGACCACAACATTCCAGCTCATGCAGACAATGGTAGGTGGGTTTGAAACTCCAAGTCCCAAATCATAATCCTTCTGTTATAGATGAAAGTTTTCATTGTTCCAAAATGTATATGCTGAAGCCCTACCCCGCAATGTGATGGTATGAGGAGGTGGTGCCTTTGGGAGGTAATTAGGGTTAGACGAACTCTTGAGGGTGGGGCCCCCATGATTAAATTAGTTCCCTTAGAAGGAGAGAAAGAGATATTTCTGTTCCTGTCTCTCTGCCTCTCTCCATATGCACACACCAAGGAAAGGCCATGTGAATACACAGTGAGAAAGTGACTGTCTGAAAGCCAGAAAGAGGACCCTCATCAGAACCCAACCATGCTGGCACCCTGATCTTGGGGTACAGTCTCCAGAATCATGAAAAAAATAAATGTCTGGAATTTACACCACCCAATCTACGGCATTTTGTTATAGCAGTCCAAGTGGACTAAGACAGAAATTGGTACTGAGGAATGAGGTGCTACTATAAAAAATAGCTAAAATTGTGGAATTAGCTTTGGAACTAAGATGTAGAGGCTGAAACAGTTTTCAGATTCATGTTAGAAAGGACCAAGATAGCCATGAAGAGTCTTACAGATGATTCTGGTGAGGACTCAGAGAGAAAAGAAGAACTATATGGAAAGCTTTCATCTTCTTGGAGAATACATATGTTACATAATCATGAAATAATGTTGGTAGAAATATGGATGATAAGGCTACTTTGGTGAGGTTTCAGATTCAAATGAGGACCGTGTTATTGGAACATGAATAAAAGGTGATCCTGTTATAAGGGAGCAAAGAACTTGGCTGAATTGTGTTTGTGTTCTAGTGTTTTGTGGAAGGTAGAACTTACGAGCAATGAAATTAAATATTTAGGCAAAGAGACCTCTAAGCAAAGTATTGACAGAGCAGCTTAGTTCCTCTTGACCGCTTACAGTAAAATGCAAGAAAAGAGAGATGAATTAAAGAAAGAAATGTTAAGCAAAAAATGAACCAAGGTAAAGATTATAAAATTCTCAGCCTATCCATATTGCAGAGAATACCAAGAGTGTGGCAGGAACAACTATTTAATAAGGAGATTATTATGGGTGCGCCCATGGACATAATCAGGGCAAACACTTCCATTTTGAACTGAAGACAGTGGGGATGGGAAAAAAATAAAAGAAGGCTGTTGGACTTCTTAGATCCTACAGAGCTGGATCATAGAGCTATGTGAATGTGAAGGTGCACTATTCTTTCAGACAGGGGAACAATAATGCCAAAGGTAATTCAGAGATCATCAGAGATCCCTGTTCAATTTCAAAGGGAGGGACCATTGCTTCTGTTTTAACAGGCCACATGGTGGCCACCGAGAACTGTGGAGGCAGCACCACCCAGAGCTTTGATTGCTAGACCTCCACCCAGCAGAGTCTTGGGGACACAACCTACACCCAGTAGAACAGTGGGGGTGGGACTGACTCCCCAGTGGGTCCAGAAGGCAAAGCATCAATCCAGAGAGGATTATTCTGGAGCCTTGAGATCTAATAGAATTTGTCTTGCTAGGTTTTGTACTTGCTTGGAATGCATCACCCCTTTCTTCCTTCCAATGTCTTTCTTTTGGAATAGAAATGTCTATTTTATGCTTGTCCCACCATTACATTTTAGAAGCACACAACTTATCTGCTCTTGCAGCTTCATAGCTAGAGAGGAATTTTCCCTCAGTATGAATTTTCCCTCAAGTCTTGTTTATATCTGATTTAGAGGACATTTAGATGAGACTTTGGACTTTATGCTTTAGAGTTGATGCTGAAACAAGTTTAGACTTTTAGGATTGTTGGAATTGAATAAGTGTATTTTGTATGTGAAAGGGACATGAATATTGTGGGGCTCTAGGTAGAATGTTACAGACTGACTGTGTTCCCCCCCCCAAATTCATATGTTGAAACCTTAACCCCCAATGTAATACTATTAGGAGGTAGGGCCTTTAGGAGGAAATTAGATTTAGATGCGGTCATGAGAATGGGACCCCCATGATGGGACTAGTGCCTTTACAAGAGGAAGAGATACCAAAGCTTACTCATTCTGCCACGTGAGAATACCTCAAGAAGGTGGCCATCTGCAGGCCGAGTGCTCCTCCCCAAGAAACAAATCTGCTGGCACCTCGATCTTAGACTTTCCAGCCTCCAGACTGTGAGAAATAAATGTCTGTAGTTTAAGGCACCCTATCAGTGGTATTTTGCTATAGCAGCCCATGCTGACTAAGACAAGCTACACATACAGCATGAAACATAACCTCAAACTGTATGAACAATTAAAATACTGATTATCTACCATTAATGGAAACTCAGAGATATGGGTGCTCTTTGTGCGGGTCAATCAGAAAGTTCAATTATGTTACCAAGGACTCAGGGTTTTTGTTTTTGTTTTTGTTTTTTCCTCTACTCAATCACCCTCAGTGTCAACTTCATCCTAAAAGTGATCTTTCATGACTTCAAGTTACCCATCTTTGGCCATTAGAACTTCAGGCTTTCTTATTCATATTGAACTGAAAAAAGAAAGATATCTCCCATACTCATGGAATATATGTCGTTTCCTATACTCTGACTGGTCAAAATCAACCCCTGATTCTATAGTAGTTTTCAAAGGAAGTCCTTATGTTAAATAGCTTAGACTAATTAGGATCCACTTCCCCTACAATAGAATTAGATTTCTTTGAAATAGAATTCTAAGGTGGATACCTGAATTAAGGTTCTATTAGAAAAGAGAAAAGGGGAATAAATACCAGGTGGGCAACAATGTTATCCACTAACAGTGGTGTATCAAACTTTTAAGGTCCAATTTTATCTATGAATTCATGTTTTGGGATTTAGTATGGCCCCTATTTTGCAGAAAATACCACATAATCTGTCAAAATAAAAATAGCTGCCTAAAAATGTTTACATATATTAATATATCAATAAAAAGAGCCATCATATTTCATGTACCATACCTCAGAGTATAATTATATGCTTGTAAAAAATGACTTCAAGCTACAAAATCAACTTCTAAAGCCCCAAACATTATAACAGTTTTAACTAAAAAGAAGTCTAAGGTTTTTATAATAAATTATTTACTATGTTTCACACTTTGACCATAGTTTTTCAGCTAACTTTCTCCAGGTTACCAGAAAGTCAGTGCGTGAACTTTTCTGCCTTTTGCAGGGAAGTCTAACATTGCTTCTATCCAACCGTAGAGAACAGTAAAGAATAACCATTGTTAATGAGCTCTTGAAATCCCAATCTCAACCCAGAATGTAAGGAACATTATTTATGAGTTCTCCCATAATCACTGATGACCTCAATCAAAATTTGAACTCAGTAAAAGATCTGATCTTCAGCACATAACACACCTCCACAATATAAGCCAAAAGATTAAAAATAACCCAAGCAAACTAGGTTAAACTATAATAGCGGTCATTTAGCACTTACCCTTTAGATTGGGCCCTTGAGGCTACTGCTCATAGAATTATAAGTACTTTGATAATCTTCATGTTTTTTCTCACCTTTGTGTTTAAACAAGTTCCTCTAATTATTAGCCAGTACACCTTTCTCTTCATTCATTATCATAGTTAAATTTAATTGAAAAAGTAATATCCTCACAATTTATAAATGGTCTTCTGACAGTACTTCACTACGGTGAAGCAATTTCCTGGCTTTCATTAATGACCAGACTGATATCTTTTTAAAACTGAACAATGGATCTATTAAAATTATTATTCACCATCTGGGTCTTCTTGAAAGCTTGTTTGAGGCCAAGCTGTTATTTTTACAGAAGAAAGGAAAAATGGACCAAGGTGGAAGTACCCAATAGGCCTATAACACATACTTATAAAAATTTTTCTTAGATAAGGCATGCACTTGATTAGCTTATAGCAGTCAAAAATGTAAGAAATACAGAAAAATACTTAGCAATTTACAGAGCCAAGTCTTAGGAACAGAGCATGGAGGACTTCCGAAAGGTGACTCAAAGGCAGACTGCATCTAAACACGTATGTTGGAAAGTAATTTTAAGTCATTGAGCAACCAGTATTTTGAACACAACTAGTCACTGAACGATTGTGTGACTCTATGAGGTTATTTATCTGGGACATTGTCAAAGCAATCTGGAGAAGGCTCCTACTCTTGAATCCCAGCTCTGAAGCTTAATAGCTGTGTAACCTTGAGAAAATCACTTGACCTCTCTATTTATCACTTCCCTCATCTGCAAAATAGAGATAATAATAAGTATAATGCCTTCTTTATGGTCATTTATAAGTATTAAACGAGGTAAT
>RJWJ010023042.1:0-26259 GCA_004363605.1 Indri indri | reverse complement strand
TACAAATTATATTTAAAATTTTGATGTAATTTAGATTAAAAAATACTTTTTAAAATAAAGAATAAAGAAACCACTAGGCTTGTTAACTCAGGGAGAGTTTAGCTTCTTTTCTGGACTCACTACTGCAGTGAATGTTTCCTGAAAATCAACAGAATTACTTTTCAGTCTCTCGAAGTCTTTTGCCCTGAAGCAGGTCTCATCCGCCACAGTGCAAACAAGCCGACGCATCCGCAAAAGCCTGGTTTCCACACTTGGGCTTCACGATGACGGGTGTTTCGTCTGCAGGCAGCCCGTGCATCACGAGGCCGTGGTCACTGCGGCCTCTGGCCAGCTCAGGTGATCACAAGGCCACAGCATGGAAGAGGACAATGTTCGAGTACGGCCCTCGTACGAACTGATTCTTGTTGCCTGTCCCCACAGCCAGAGACGGTACCTACACAGCCTACAGGTCTCCAGGCCAAAGAGCTTAGGGACAGACCCTCCTTACTACTGGAGTCTCCACCAAGAAAGGGCTTGGACCAGCTCTGTGCAGGAAGATTCACAGGTGGATAGAGACCACTGAGGTCTGCCAGGAAGCTATGCTGAGTCCCTACCCACACCCGTCTGATCCCTCCCTGTTCACCCCGCCCAGCCAGAACTGCAAATCTGCAGGATACACTGTATTTCCTAGAAAAAAGAGGCTTGGATTATAACATATCACTCCTGCTTCAAGGGATCAAGTGGAAGAGCTCTCGGTGTAACTCATCTTTAGGGTTTTACAGAGCACTGCGGCAGGGTGGTCAGCACGTGGCCATGAAAATGGTCCTTGCAGGTCCTCAGCACGCACAGCACTCAGAACTTCAGAGGGCTCTCGAGAAGACTTAAGCAACGCTCCCCGCCAAGGAGCTGGATGCTACATGGGCAAACACCCAAACACAGACAGTCCAAAGAACCGCTGGCAAGGAGAGAGGAAAAGTGTGGATCAGAGAGAAGAAAACGCCCAGCTCAAGACAAATCAAGGGTGGTTCCCGCTGCTCACAGGGAGGCCCTTCCACAACCACTTTCAGACTTACCCAGCAGAGCACTCACTAGAAACCCCTCCCCAGCCCACCCCCTAGTGTCCTGACTTTACTGGAGCCAGAGCCAATAGCCAGGTACGGGGCAGTGCAAAGAGAGGGCCTGTCTCCCAACAGAGGCTGCAGAGCATCCTTGCACCAAACCCAACATACGACCAGAGCTAGAAACCAGGGGTCATCCCTGACGGTTCTGGCCAGTGGGGCAATAACAGACTAGGTCGCCAGGGGAGGTGTATACCAGGGCCCGCTCATGGAAACACTTCAGCTGGAGAGAAAACAGTAACGCTCAAGGAGTTTCTATCTTTCCGTCTGATGTGTGTGGGGGGTGGGGGACTTAAAATGATAGCAAATAAAAGCTAATGTTTATTTAGTGCTCATCATATGCTAGCTTTATGTGCATCTTTCTATTTAGTCCTCGGATTGACCCTATGCAGTAGGTACTATTAACATTCTCATCTTAAAGTTGGGAAATGGAGGGTCAGAGAGGTTATGTAATTTGCTCAAGGTCACACAGCTAGCACCAAGAAAAATGTGCTTATGAGAGCATGTGTGTGTATGTGCACAAACTCCCCATGCGCTGCTCTCTCAACTGCCTCCCCTTGGGGACCTGTGTCTCTTTCTTTTAGGAGAAAGTTAAAGGTGTCTTTACTCAAGGAAGGCTCCTAGTTCATCTGAGATATCAAGATTGAGTCTCAGGTTTCTTGGGAGGAAGGGGCACTTTGAAATGGTGTGTTTATTAGTGTCATCTCAGAGGCATTTCTCCCTCCCTCCCAAGGACCTACCAGGAGTGCCATCCATTCATGAAGATTTCGCCTTGAGGCCAGCACTGAAAAGCCAGGGAAGACAGGTGACAAGTGCAAAGCTGTCATGTCTTCGAGAAAATAGTCCCATTTATTTGAGTTCCCCTGAGTCAGGGGGGTTTTCATTTGTTTCAGTGGAAGCTGTTAGGTTTCTCTTGG
Organism: Indri indri; assembly: GCA_004363605.1. NCBI lineage: Eukaryota > Metazoa > Chordata > Mammalia > Primates > Indriidae > Indri > Indri indri. The sequence continues at coordinate 24,245 of RJWJ010023042.1, read as the reverse complement.
AAAAGCTTTTAGGAAAACATATAATTGTAGATATTCTCATTAATGTGAGATTAATATGCTTATAGGCATTATAACAAAACAGACTTGTACATCTCCCCAAAAACAAATTTAAATTATGGAAGAAATCATTTCACAGTCTTGAATTTAGTCAGCATTTTTAAATGTCACTTTTTATTGACAACCATCTGCAGTGGGAATGAGGTGTGTACTATGCCACTTGGCCGAGGCAATAGTTGGCCTGTTATTATTTCATATTTGACTGAGATAATTCTCTATTAGTAAGAGGGAATGGTGGTAAAAATCTAAAAAACTACATTAGACACCACAGTGTGAATGCTGGGCTCCCGAAAGCAGCCCCAGGGGGTCAGACCTCCATCTGCTCCTCCACACCCAGAGCGACATCAAAACCACAGGCAGCACCCTGGAATCATGACACATCTCATTCGGTTGGGGAAAATATCTGAACCCAAAAAAGAGTTCCTAATGAAAACCCGAAAAAGAAGAAAAGGTGCATTTTTAACAGCATGGATGCTGATGTCGGAAACATTTAGGAGTCCTGCAATGCGGGTGAGAGGCACAAATAATTCCACGTGGAGGTTCTCCTACTAAATGTAAAATACAGCCAGTGGGGACCAGGACGTTGGCAGAGCTATGACGGCATAACAGGGCTCTGAAAGACCTCAGGGATTCTCTAAAGTAACAGGCCCATCTCACAGATGGTAAAACTGAAGCTCAGAAATGTGCCTACAGTCACACAGCCTGGTAATTCACAACTGGAACCACCTAAACTTGCCCCCGCTCCTTCTCTCCTTCCTTCCCCTCTTCTCCATTTCCTCTTTGCTCTGTTTGACAAAGACACTGCCACCTTAGTCCTCAGTTACAGACAAGGAGATAGAGAAGCAAGGAGACCACACAGGAAACAAAACTGAGGGAACGTGCTAGAATCCCGGCCCTCCCATCTCTGGCCCGATGGCACACATGCCGCCACTTCCTCTGCAGGGGGTACCTGCTGGGCGGTGTACACCCGGCCAGAAAGACGACTCACAACTCCCACAATTCTGAGTGTCGAGTACCCTGCAGCTCTCAGAAAACACTCCAGGATCTCAACAGCATCCAATAGCAGACATTTATTAATGCCTACTATGTGCCAGGTGTTGCTCAAGATGCTTGGGATAAAATGGTAAACAAAACAGAAATCCTTCTCATTATGAAATTCACATTCTAGGAGACAGAAGAGGCAAATAAGAGACATGATAAAGAAAGCGTCTCATGTGTTAGAAGGGAATAAATGCTATAGAAAAATTAAAATGTGTAGCAGGCTGGGGGGGTGAGAAATGCAGGAGGTAGGGTGTGGGTAGGGTGCTGAAATAAAAAGGATGGTTAGGAGAGGCCTCACTGAAAAGGAAGTGCAAGAATTAGCCAGCGGGTATCTAGAGAACAGCATTCCAGGCAGTGTGGGCAATGGCCCTAACGTCTGGCATGTTCAAGGAACAGCAAGGGGGTGGCACAGGGGGGACAGAGTGAGTGAGGGAGAGAGGAGGAGACCAGCTCAGAGAGGTAACAGGAGGCCAAATCATGACTGGCCCGTGCAACAGTGTGAGCACTTTGGCCTTTCCTCAGAGAGAAATGGGGAGCCATAGCAAGGTTTAGAGCGGAGGAGTCACATGCTCTGACTTTCATTTATAAGGCCCAGTGTGACTTCTGCACTGAGTATAGACAAGGTAGGAGCAGTGAGGACACAGAAGTAGAAGCAGGCAGACCTGTCGGGAGGTGTCAGCGCTAACCCAGGTGAGAGACGTTAGCTCCAGCCGGGATGGGCGCAGCAGGGCTGCAGGGCAGTAAATCACTCACTGGGCACATCCACACTCACTAGCCTGCTCCTGGAGTCGCAAACTGCAACGCCAAATGTGGCCCAACTGACAAATAAGCAAAGTAGATCAGGTGCAAACAGAGAAAAGCCAGACAGCAAGTGCATGCATCACACGCCCCGCTGGAAGGGCAGTTGAGACTCAGCGACAGCCAACTGTCCCCATAAAGGACTGCGGGCCAGGGGGCCCATGTCCGAGGATGCTCCCAAAGGACTAGGCAATTCAAATATATGGAGTTTTAGATGACATCTTCTAATTTTTTAATGTTAACAAGTAATTCAAAAAACATTTTATAACATCATTGGTACAGGCCAAACAAAACACATCTGCATGTCAGATTTAACCCATGGATTTGTCACCTCTGGTGCTGCCGTGCCAATAGTTTGATCAATCATTGAAAAACCGGCCTACTAATAAAGAGTTATACTCCATCAGTACGACCCACAAAGTTATGTCTCCAGGTGGTTGTGGTTTTTTATCTTCAAGAATCCGCCGTCAATCATGCTGAATGTGGCTGCCAAAGCAGCAAATGTGCACAAGAGGAACCAGCAGGCTGAGGTCGTTCCAGGTGATACTCTCGGTAAATAATCAGGAAAATAAAGACAACACAGCCATATCCGCAATGCTAGAAACCTTTGGTCACCCACGGTGCCAGAAAATTTTCTCAGAAACTCTCCCTAAGATAAGCTCGTTGCGAAATAGCTTCCAAGATCAGAAGTGACCTGAACCGAAAGAAGTTAATGTCTAAATTCATCACTGTTTAGGTCAAGAAAGCGAAATCAACCTGAAATGATTCTGCAAGCATCCAAGGGAAGGAACAGGGAAATCCCCTCATCAATTCATATAATTACTGACAACTTGCATAATGAGCTTATCTTAGTCCCATAAATCAGCTAAACTGCAAGTTATTAAGTCTCTGAAGGAAGACAGCTTGGGGTGTGCTTCCTGGGAGAAGGGCCAGAGCAGTAGGCAAAGTCAGCTACCACTTCTCCCATGTCCTCTGTCCTCCAGGCACAAACGAGGAATCACCTGGGGGTGGCCCAGGGCCAAGTGGGAACAGACACCGCCTCCCTAGTCCCACCCCTCTCGCCATGGACAAGCCAAGGAGCAGCCCTGATCCCTGCTGGGCCGAAAGGGGCTCTTCCTGTTTCTCCTTCCCAGGTTTCTCTGGGGTTCCAGATTATCCCCCACCTACCCAGGTGAGAAGGACCAAGAAGAACAAGTCGTCTAACAAAATCCAAATTGCGGAGGGCAAGGGAAAGAGAAAAGTTTAGCTAATTCTTTTCCCAGTTTAGCTAAATATTAATATAAAAAATCCTAACTTGAGAGGACACCTTTAGTGGTTAGAAGCAGCAGCTCCCCCAGAGCTGTGCTGTGGATCAACGGCGTATCCTCTCCACAAATCTGGGAACACAGACTAGGTGAGCAGCACCATCCCACAGGCCTCCTGCTTGGCCGAGTCCCCAGCTCTACTGTGTTCACCAACCTGGCCCAGCCAACAGAGGAAACAAAAAATAGAAGACTGTGGCTGGGCAGTGGCCTGGCTCCATCACCCCTCAATTCGGTGTCCCTGGGAAAGCTGCTGCTCTCCAGGCTGCCCTCCCTGTCCAGCTGGGAGGATGTCCTGAGTTCTAGGAAGGCAAAATGAGAAGGTACAGGCTCCCCGCTCAAGGAGCCCAGCATCCTACCACTGACAGATGCTCACAGCCCAGGGGCCAGGCATCCTAACAGAGGCAGTGGGACAGTCACACCCAGGGACACAAAAAAGCAGTGTCAGCCCCTGGTGCATGATGCTAGTGCCAACCCTTTGGATGCCAAAGTCATCTGAAGGAAGATATTAATTCTGGGGCATACGTGTGTGTCGATGAGCGCGAACTCCGCTCATCGATGTCATCTAAAACTCCATATATTTGAATTGCCTAGTTCTTTGGGAGCATCCTCGGACATGGGCCCCCTGGCCCGCAGTCCTTTATGGGGACAGTTGGCTGTCTCTGAGTCTCAACTGCCCTTCCAGCAGGGCGTGTGATGCATGCACTTGCTGTCTGGCTTTTCTCTGTTTGCACCTGATCTACTTTGCTTATTTGTCAGTTGGGCCACATTTGGCGTTGGAGTTTGTGACTCCAGAAGCAATAAGGCTGGGCAGGAATGGATGCACATCCGTGACCTTGAGAGCAGCCAACAGGACTAGGGGTGAGGGCAGAATACCACTTTCCAGGTAACTTCGCCTTGTTAACACCTAATGGCCTAACATGCAGTCCATCTTGAGCACGGGGAGCCAAGGAACTGTCACCATCAGCAGAAAGCCCATTTGGATTCAAAGCTCTGCCCTTCTAATTAGAAAGCTTTCAAGAAGGCAACACTGCAGAATCAGAGGAAGACGCAGGGGAAGAACACTGACTCCATGGCCGGGCACTGTGATAAGTGCAATGCACACATATTTCCATTTAAGTCCAATAGTGAACCTTGGAGGAAGGTTCTGCAGATGGCTTTAGTTAGGGGCTGAGAACACAGAGTCTGGCTTCAAATCCCAGCTCTTCTACCTTCTAGGAGAGTGGCCTTGGGCCAGTGACTGAACTGGGCTCAGTGTTCACACCTGTAAGATGAAAACTACAGCACCTGCCATGTAGCACTGTTAAGAGGACTAGATGAACTACTCAAGCAGGTGCTTCAGTAGTCTGTGTGCGAATGTTCACTTCCATTAGACCTTGCTGTTATATCAATCTTACATTGAGGACACTGATGCCTGTAGGAGAAAGAAATCTGCCTGAGGCCAAAAAGCTTGCAAGTGGCTGAGCTGGGTCCCGAACTGAAGTCTCACCCGTAACCACTGTGAAGTGTTAACACCATCCTGGGGTGTTGCTAAAACAGGCTTAAAATAAACTCAGAATTAACAGCTTAATTATATCAGTAAAATATGTACTGGAGCAGGACATAATTTCACGGTCTGGAAAAATAGACAGAATATCTTTACTTCCACTGCACAGCTGTCACTTTAAAGCACTGCTGTCCAAGGAGAATGGGCAATTTTAGAGCAATTGATCTTTTTTCTCCAGGGAAAGGTGACAACACTGTGCTTTTTTTACTTTAAGCTACATTTCACAACTGGGGAAAAACCTGGAAAGAGAAAGGAGACAGAGAGGACAGCATTGACAGGCTTAACCCGGAGGGCAGGGTGTTATGATAAAAATTATTCCTGCCCAGAACACAGACCCTGCAGTTCTTGCAGTCACCTGCTAGCCGGGTACACCTGACAAGGGGAAGTGGTGATCAAATTAGGAAATTATTGGATGATAGCAATAGATAGTGACCCAGGGACACCTAAATCCTGCCTGGGCCCATTTTTCCATCCTCCTCAAGGTCCCCATGGAAAATATATGACAAAAGAAGCACAAAACACTACTTTCTTGAGTCCAAACCCCAAGATAAAACACCAGTGATTCAGGCTAGACCACACAGAGAACTCCTGTCACACAGGCTAACACAAAGAACCTCATTCTCCACGCAATAGTAAACTGAATCTCAAGTCTTCCTGCTCTGTGAGAAACCACAGCCCATTGTACACCGATCGGCACCAGAGAAAACAGGAGACAGAGAACACCTGAAATCCATGTCAGGTCGCATCACTCCTCAGCTTAAACCCCATCAGTGGTTCCCCCGTGCTTAGAACATCTCCGTTCTGCTTCCAAGCCCAAGGCCCTGCAGGGTCTGGCCTGCTCAACCCCTCCTCGCCCCCGGTGCCCTCCCCCAACTCCACCTGGCTCACCTGGCTCTAGCCACACAGGCTTCCTTGCAGCCCCTGCAACAGGCCAAGCCCTGCACCAGCCAGGAGGCTTTGCAGGTGCTGTTTCATCTCCTTGGAAGGTTATTTCACTGCATCTTGACTTAATTCCCTTATAGCACTTGCCACTATCTGAAAATAGATGATTTATTTGTGTTCTGGCTTATTATCTGTCTGCTCTACTAGACCATAAGGCCCATGAGGACAAACGCCCTGCCTGTGTCATTCAGTGCTGTGTCCCCAGCACTCCCCATATACCACAGAAGGCAAATGTGGCCAGGACCCCCAACCCCACCACGAATGGCGAGTGGTATGGTCTGACTACCAGACAGAAGGGAGCGGAGGGGAGACAGACAGACAGAGACATGCAGGTGGATGTCTGGGCTTCCTCTCCTGTGGGCTCAACTGTGATCCTCAGGCAACTGATGCTGAAGAAGACCGACCACACCCCTTTGCTGTGACCGTTCCCATCTCGCGAGCTCTACCTCTGGAATGCAGCACCTCCAGGGTGCTCTTGACCTTCAAACACATCCCTCCTCGCCCTCCTTCTCAGGGACAAAGAGCTTGTCTCTGATCCCAGCCCACTCCTGAGAAAAGGTAAGGGGAAGAGAGAAAAGCCTTAAATCCCTAGCTATGGCCAACACGAAAGGAAGATATTTGCCCTCTCTGGATCCCACTTAATTTTTTTTAACTGCATAACTTTAAAGGTCACCTACAGCTCATTTTCTAATTTTATGTCATGGCAAAGGACACCAGCCTCCATCAAAGACTGATTCTCCTGGAAAACAGAACAAGACTTTAAAAGAAAGAACGCAGATTCCAGCATGAGACGGACTGGGGCATCCAAGCTCCACCACTTACTAGCTGTGCGGCCTTGGCCATGTTTCTTAGCCTCTCTGAGCCTCAGTTTCCTCAATTAAGGAATGAGAGGACAATTCCCCCTTCCTCACTGGGTGGGTGGGAGGACAGCCCCCAGTACGGTGCCTGGTGCACAATTTATGTTCTGTGAAGGTCAGTCCCATCTCCTCCCCAGCCCCCTCCCAAAACACACACCTTAGAACACAGCCCACCAGACTCCCCAGAAGGTGCTTCTAAGTCTGAGGGAATCCAGGCCACCTCCAGGCCCCCACACAATCTCCCAAGTGTCATGACCGCCCACCCCAGCTCCATCCAAGAAGTGCCAGACATGGTCCCCACCTCCCCATCCTCTTTATGAAAATCCTGGAGGCAGACAGCACTGCTGGAAGCACTGACAGGGTATGTACAAATCTATCTGGTATGTTCTCCATAGGAGATACATGGGTTTGGGGAAATCCCAGATCCAAGGCCAGTGTGCACGTGAGAGGGGAAGCTGCACTGAGCACCCTGGCGTGAGGCTCCCACGGGACTGGGACGAAGCGCACTGGGCTAAAGGAAACCTGGAGAGGTGATCTGGCCTCGCAGCTCAGAGCACAGACCTGGAGGCAGACGGCCTGGGCTCACGGCCCCATCTGCCGTGCGCTAGCTGTGTAAGCCTGTTTCCCTTTCTGTAAAATGGCATAATAATAGCACCCATCTAATAGGGGTGTTTATGAGGGTGAAACGAAATTAACCTTAGCAGCATTTTAACACAATGAATTAACAGCACTTAGCACGTGATGAATACTACACACGGGTAAGCGGCACGCAGCAGCTGCCACTGAAGACTAGCTGTTGTGCTCACATTGCTGGGTTGGTAAAGTTTGTTTTGTTTTTTGAAGTTCCCATGTTTCTCTGTTAGGTTAGAAGGATGTACATAGCAGGACTCCATTCATTCGATCATTTGACATCTAGTAAGCACGGGCTCAGTACTAAGTGCTGAGCAAGACAGACAACTGGCACTTGGGGAACTCATGGTTGAATAGAAATTCAGTTTAGCCCAGTTTAGCATTTACTAGGCACCCCCTCTGTGTCAGGCCAGGGCTCAGCACCAGGGTGGAGGAAAGGACACCAGAGCGAATCAGATGGGGTCGGGGAATGGACCAACATGAGATGCCTCCTGGTGCCACTGCCCAGCTGGCAGGGGCCCCAGCTGCCTCCTCAAACCCTGAAAATTCCACTTCCTCCCTCGGCTCCCCCGTATCCAGAATCATCGCACCACATACCTTATTACCTTTTCAAGTCTTCCCATTTTATACCCTTATTATCGTGCTCCTGATATTTGGCGTCCACGGGCACTTAATCAAGGTGCTCTGCTCGTTTAGAACAGCATCTTCCAGCTGACACAGTTCCCCTTATCTGGGAACTCTACCACGGTGCCTGCGACTGCTTAAAAGGATCTTCCCAAGGTATCATTTGACTTGTTCCTGATGATAATTAATTTTAAGAACTGATCAAGAAGTTAGGGGAAACCGGCCTTTGGAAACTGATGGCCACATCGGTTTATCATGACAACCGGGCCTTTTTCAGATGTTAGGAGCAGGCTGGATGCAGGATGCCCGGGAAAGGCTGCTTTTTGATAACTGTCTCAGTGGCTGCGCAGATCATGGCTGCCGGGTTCTGTTATTAGTTTCATTATTCCAAACAAGTTCTATTTTGTACCCACTGGGTAATTGGCCCAGAAGACATCCCGCATTTTAATGGAGTCAACAGGTGTTAACTAGAGACTGCGCCCCATGTGGCTAGACAGTTCTGTCTGCCTAGGGTGCACCCCAAAGAGCAGGCCAGCAGGACGGGCGCCAAACTCAGGTCCACAGCTCGGGTGAAGAGGGGAGTGAGCCACCAGCTGACAGCCACCACCCAAGGCACAGTCGGAGACATCCCACGCACAAAGGAGACGTGTTTTCTCTCCTTGGAGGCCCAGATGGGGAGGGAGATGGCAAGGGGGGCGGTGCAAGCCCCAGAAAAGGCAGAAATGCCACCCTGAGAACGCCAAGCCTCCCAGATGAGCACACCAAGTTTGAGGACCTCAGGCAATGTTTCCTGGCATCTTGCTTTGGGTAACATCTGGAGCGAGGTCACAAATTTGCATGTTTCTCAGTACCAGTGGCACCTTCTTATGGATGGGGCACTATGCTGGGCCCTGTTAAAGACAGTGGAGAACAGGACAGGTGCAGCCCGTCCCTCACAGTCCAGTGAGGGACACACACCGTTACAATACCGTGGAGATAAGATGCTGTGTGAGCAGCTAGAACAGCTCTTTAACGCAGACTGGACTTGGCCAAGACTTCCCAAAGCGGGCTCTGAGGTGAGGCCTAAAGCAGGGGTAGTGGTTATCCACAGAAAGAGGGGGGCAGAGATGAGCACATTCCCAGGGCAGGAGGCGAGATGGAGCATGTTCTGCACGACCACAGCAAAGACGAGGAGAAGGGGAGAGCGCCAGGGAGGGGCTGGAGGAGGCGGCAGGGGCATATCACTAAGGGCCGTGCGTGGCTTGCTAAGAGTTTGGGCATCATTCTGAAGGCAACGAGGAGCCCCAAAAGATTTAAAGAACAGGAAGACATGATTGTAACGGCATTTAAAGACAAGCCTGAGTAACCAGCATGATGTCCTGGAATGCACCCTGGACTCGAAGCGAAGAGCCCCTGGGCTGCTTCCCACACTGCCACTTCCCGGCTGTGTGTTGCTGGATGACTCACTTCTCCTCAGGGGCCTCGCTTTATCATCTGTAATGTGGGGCTGACGACAACTGGTCCCTGCGGATCTCCCCAGGGCCCTGCGAGGCTCCAACCACGCAAATGGGAGCCCACAAAGTGCAATGGGTTAAATAACTGCAACAGGTCATGACAGCTCTCCCAACACTAAAATTTCACTTCATCTCATAGCTTTGACCCCCTCCAGAAAAATTTTTAAAAATTTAGATCTAACAAAAAGGCCGAATATGCTTTTCCATACTCCTTCTAGCTCTGACTGCGCACCCCTCCCCCCGTAAAGACAAGGTTTGGGTGGCTGTCACAGCAGCCAAGGAGAAAGAGGAACGAAGGAAGAGAGACACATAAGGACTGTGACACAGAGCGCTCAGACTCCAGATGATCCCCAGGATAAACGATCCACCCGAGCTACCAAGAGTTGAGGGAAGTAACCATGTGTCATGAAGATGCAATGTATGAGCCCAAGGCAACAGTGACCTCACGTAGTACTTCTCTCAACAGACAATCATTTTCCAGGACCACAAGCCCCACTCAGCTCAGACGCAATGTCTAATTTGTCAGAGCACAGGTCTGCACCCTGCAGGCCCATGCTGCCTCAGGACCTCACCAGCAAGTGGCTGGTGCAGAGCTGATGTTGTCGTCCAATTTCTGCCAGCAGGGATGCCTTGTGCCAAAATAAACATCTGGCAGCCCTATCGAAGTTGGGCCAGAGTGAAAAATTATCTGGACTTCCATTCTACAGCTGACAAGCCTGAAAAAGGTGACTCACGGGAGATAGCTAACTATGGGTAGATGCTTCCCAAACAAAATATGCCACCTTGACATCAGTGAATTAGAAAACAACTGCACGGTTGTCCCTTCGATTTAGGGAGGGACACAAGGGAAGCACAAGGTCTCTGTATGGAAAGCATCATTCCTCGGCCAACCAGAAGGAACCATGTTGACTCAGTCAGAGCCCCTAAGGCTCCAAAAGAAGAGCACGGCTGGGCACGGTGGCTCGCACCTGCGATCCTAGCACTCTGGGAGGCCAAGGCGGAGGATCGCTTGAGCTGAGGGGTTCAAGGCCAGCCTGACCAAGAACGAGACCCCATCTCTACTAAAAATAGAAAAAAATTAGCTGGGCGTGCTGGCACGCGCCTGTAGTCCCAGCTACTTGGCTAAGTTGGGAGCCCAGGAGTTTGAGGTTGCAGTGAGCTATGATGATGCCACTGCACTCTACCTGGGGCGACGGAGCAAGACTGTCTCAAAAAAAAAAAACAATAAAAAAAAGAAGAGCAGTGCTCAGGACAAAAAGAGAACAGTGTGGACTCCAATTCCCCACCACAGAGGAAGCCTGGGGGCTTCAGTGGAGGTCAGCCAGGCCCTATCGCCAAGGCAGGGGGCACACACGGATCCCACACAGGCCTCAAGCACAAGTGTCAGACGTTATCCCTCAGAAAGCACACCGGGATAAATGTGCGAGAAGGTTCCCCACCACACTGCAAGGGAAGACAAGCACGGAGGACCTACATTTCCTTCAATAGAAGACTTGGAAGATAAATTAGAGTCCGAGTGTACTCTGATCACCTGACTAGATCTACATGTTCTAACATAAAAGGCTGTCCCAAATCTAGTGTTAAGCAAAAAAGAGGTACCTTTGAAAACAACATGCAGCATCTAATTCTATTTTTATACAATTTTAATTGTAAATGCCTGAGGATGCTATATCAAAAACTTAGAGTCATCATCTCATTTAATTCTCTACGAGGCAGGTACCACTCTTACCTCGTTTTAGAAATGAGGACATTAGCCCAAAATTTTTTTCTCCTCAGTCAACTCTGCTGAATGAAGAACTGTATTTTGCTTCTCTCGTTAACTCGGTCTATCTTGAGATTTTTTCCCCCAGGATTATACTGAATTCTAAAGATAAACTGTTAGAAGAAAATATAAAAATGGATAAACACTAATTCTCTTTTGCTGGAGACAAGCGAAAAACAAAGAACCACATATACACTGTAATCCATCATTTGACTACCTTCTCTTACTTCAAAACTGGCTTCGATATTGAAAAGTTTTAATACTAGTTAATTAATTAATTACTGGGTGGGTGGATAGACGAATGAGATTTCTATTCACTTACCTGGGTAGTTTCCAGCTGATGTCATCCTGCCTCCCCGGTGGATCTTCCTGGCCACACCTGCTTCTTCACAGCTCCTGGGATGAGCTCCAATCCCCCCCAAGCACAAGTCACAGCTCTCCACCCAAGACCTGAGCTACACTCCTGGCATCTCTGACACCACAACCTTGGAGGGAACCACACCACACCCAGATGCCACAATCCTATTTGGAAATCTGCCTCTATACCCACTTCGGTCCCAAATGCCTGATTAAACCTTTATCCCTCACAATCAACAAACACCAAATTATTCATACTGAGCCCCTACCTGTTCCCATGTTCCCTTCAACAGCTAGTTTGTTTATCACAAGGGTTCACCAGGTGTGTGAGTGACAAGAAGCTGCATTTACTCTGCTCTGCATCCATTTTTTTTTTAACATAGATTACCTCCCTCTTACCCACCTGTTCGCCCCAAATCCTGCCTCCAATTTGCCTGAAACTAAAATTTGAGCACTTGCAGGTCAAATAGCCTGTCCCCTAGCTGATGAAAAGATCATCTATAAACAAACCATGATTGGGAAAGGATTCCGAACTGAAAGAAAACACAAAAAAGGCTTTGTCCCACTCACAACAATATGAACAAATTTAATACAAAAGAGCAAAAAAAATAATTCTAAGGGACCAGACAGATTTGACCTCCTTCCTATTCCTCCTCCGTCCTTCACAACGGTGTCTGCAATCACAAAGCCCTCCCCTCCCAACAAGCACACTGGCTGAGAGGGGTGAGCAGGCCAGTGTCTCTCAGTGGCGAAAGATAGTGACCAGACATGCCTGGCCTTTGTCACTACCTTTTATGCTTCCCCTTCTGCTGAGCCATCTGCAGGAAAATGTCAACATGTGCTACAGGGAGAAAATGTATTTGCTAATTTATGTGCTGGGTAAATTCGCTTATTCAGTAGAATAATAAAAATGTGACTGCTCACCACCCTTCCCGTCGAGAGTTAAGACATCTTTATTAATGATTTTAAAGCCTGAAGAAACAGGAATGCTTGCTCTGTTTACATTTCCCTATATTAAATGGAAGACATTCACTTGCTGGTGGCAAAACACTGAAAATACCTTCTGGTCATGATTTATTGCTAGGGAGATTTTACCAAATTAGGATGTGACCATGTATCCACCTATCAATTATATCACTGGGAAAAGAAAATAACAGATTTACATTTTCAGTAATTCCTGCAATAAGTACTTTGTGGTCCTGGGAGGTATTAAAAATATTTTCCAAGACTTCATATGTTAATCCCTAAGGTCCAGAGTTTCAAATACGGCATATTCTGGTGATACAGTCATAGGTGATCCCAAGTACATCCCCATTCCTTGCTAACTGGAGGACAGGGCATCCTGTCCCTCAGGTGCTGTAGCTTTGCTGATCAAAGCTTGTTCTATCACAGACCTCCCTGATTCTGAACTTGGCCTGAATCTGCAAATGAACATTCAATCAGGACCAGGGAAGCATTCCGGTTTGGGAACTAGCACAGTTATAAGTAAACCAGAAGAGAAGATACAAGGTGATATTTCTACATCCTAATTAGGGAATACAAGCCACTGGGAGAAGTTAAATTTCAAGTTGATAAGGGAAAAAAATACTTCAAGATAAATATATAAATAGAGATTTATGAATAATTCCTGGATTAGGGAAGGAGGTGAAACAAATAGAGAAGGTCCCAAATGTTTTGAGATTCATATCATAAAAGGCAGTCCTTTCGTATTACAAGAATACAGATATTTCTAAGTTGAATCAGTGCTACTGGTAATCCTCTTGGCTGAAGTTTTAAATAGGATTTGTGAGGGAGGAGGAAAAACCCAAGCCATGTGTTTGAGCGGCTGTTGAAGGCCAGTGGCTAAGGGCAAACTGTAAATTCCACGGGCCCAGGTAGGAGGGACATGCACTCAAAGGAGGTGAGACAGGAGGGATGAGATCAAGGTGACAGCCAGGTCTTGCCCTCTCCCTCCATTGTAAAGAATAATGGAAACTGCCTGGATTCCATAATGGGGTAAACAGGTATTTAGTGCTTGGTCCAAATGATTCCTTCACCACAACGAGCACTGATAAGCCACAAATAGGAAACCTCTACCTGGTCCATTGCCCAGGTGAATAAAAATTAAAATGAAGGCCTTCATTTTCTTAACCCAGAGTTTGTAGGCAAGCCCACTTGAGGCTTCTGGGGGTGGAGGGGGGAACCCTTTTGCTGAACTATGTCCACTTACTTCCCTGTTAATTCGACTGAATGAAAATACATTAACTGGCACTCTTAACTGTTACCTTGACAACCCTGAGAAATCATATATTCCTAAATATCCCAAAATCTCAGGTCACGTTGTTAGTTCTTAGAAACTTAAGCAGATAAAAACTATAAACCCACAGATCCAAGAATCTCAGTGAACCTCAAAGCACAGGAAACACGAAAATGATAAAAAGGCACATCATAATCAAATTGCTCAAAACCAGTCATAAAGAGAAAAAGTCATAAAATCTTAGAAACAGCCAGAGGAAAAGTAGACATGTTATATACAGAGGAACAAGAGAAAAGGAAAAGAACAAATCTCTTGTTGGAAACAATGCAAAAACGACACAGAAGCAACACCTTTAAAATACTGAAAGAAAAAAAAAACGGTCGAACTAAAATTCTATACCCAGCAAAAATGTCTTTCAAAAATGAAGTTGACACTCAAAAGCTGATAGAATTCATCACCAGCATATGTGTACTACAAAAAAAAAAAAAAATAGGACAAGTTTAATACCTCAGGTAAAAGGAATATTATACCACATGGAAGCCGGCGTCTATAGAAAGATATGAAGAGTTCTGGCAATGGTAAGTACATGGGTTCTCAGAATCAACATTAGTTATATACATTAACTGCTTTCCTTATACTAATTGTCTTGTTGCAATATACCTCTTACTTTCTTTGATATCACCTTGAGCTAAGCAGAAGAGCAAAAGTAATAGCTTTATATAATCCTGCTCAAAGATAATAATTAGGACTTCAGAAAACTTATCATTCTCCCTAAAGATGTATAAAATTTGGGAAAATAAAACATAGGGTAGAGGAAGTAACCTGTAACTTATCGATAAAAAAATCAGAAGGCTATCAAAAATAATATGAATAATAACTGCCATTTTTCCAAAGTGGTTGTACCATTTTACCCTCTCAGCAACAATTATTCAGAGTTCCAGGTGTTCCACATCCCCACCAACATGGGGTATTGTCAGACTTTTAAATGTTAGCCATTATCTTGGAGGTGAAATAGTATCTTATTACAGTGTTAATTTGCATTTCCCTTATGACTAATGATTTTGAACATCTTTTTATGTGCTCATTGGCCAATTACAGATCTCCTCTTGTGAAGTTTTGTTCAAATGTTTTGTCCATCTCCTTATTAGAGTGTCTTCTCATTATGAAGTTGTAATATTTCTTTATATACTCTGGATATAAGTTCTTTGTCATACATATGCATATTCATATATACATATATACATACCTATGTGGGTATGTGCACATGTGTATATATAAAATAGTTTCTCTCCCCCTTGTCTTGCCTTTTCATTTGCTTGAGAAAGAGTCTGTGTTTCCTGGGCTTGAGTGCAGTGGTGTCACCATAGCTCACTGCAATCTCAAACTCCTGGGCTCAAGAGATCCTCTTGTCTCAGCCTCCCCAGTAGCTGGGACTATAAGCACACACCACCACACCTGGCCAATTTTTTTATTTTTTTGTAGCAATGGGGTCTCGCTATTGCCCAGGCTGGTCTTAAACTCCTGGCCTCAAGTGATCCTCCCACCTCGGCCTCCCAAAGTGCTAGGATTACAGGTGTGAGCCACCAAGCCTGGCCATCTTTTCATTTTCTTGATGGGAACTTCCAAATATAATAAGTTTTTAATGCTGATAAAGTCCAATTTGTTTTTTTTTTTTTTCTTATATGATTAATGCTTTTTGAGTCCTGTCTAAAAAAATCTTTGCCTACCCCAAGGTAGTGAAGACTTTCTTCTATTTTCTTCTAGAAGTTTCATAGTTTACACTTTACTTTCATGTTCAGGTGTGTTATCCATTTCAAGTTTATTTTTGTGTATGTTATAAGGTATGAGTCAAGATTCATTTTTTTCCATAAAGGTATCTGGTTGTTCCAAGTAATGTTTGTTGAAAAGTCTTTCACCCAGTGAATTACCTTGACATCTTTGTTTAAAAAAAAAAAAAAAAAATCCAGTGACCATATACATGTGGGACTATTACTGGACTCTCCATTTTATTCCATTGAGCTATAAATACAGCTCAGTAATTTCACTTCTAGTTATTTACCCAAGTTAAAAGCACTCATTGCCATGAATGCTCATGGCAAACAAAAGCTTTGTACATGAATGCTCATGACAACCCTATTCATAGTAGCCTCAAGCTGCAAACAACCCAAATGTCCATCAACAGGTAAATGGATAAACAAATTACGTTATATCTATATAATGGAATAGCAGGCAGCAATAAAAAAGAATTACTGATATACACAAGAACATGGACAAATCTTAAAAAGATTATGCTAAGAGAAAGAGGCCAGACACAAAAGATTACATACTGCATGATTCCATTTATATGCAAAACTTACCTATAGTGACAGAAAGTAGATTAGATGTCTCCTGGGACTGAGCGACTGACTGCAAAGGGGCACAAAGAAAGTTTTGGTAATGGAAATGTTCTAAATATTGACTGTGGTGGTACTTACATGGGTGTATACATTTGTTAAATCTCAAACTGTACATTTTAAGTGGGTGCATTTTATTGTATGTTATTCCTCAATAAAATTGATTTTTTAAAAATCAATCTTCCCTATTATCAATATGGGCTTTCTATTCTAAAAGTTTACCAAAGGGTCTGTCTACATTCGTAAGTATGAAAACCACAAAGATGCGAGGCTGCCCCTTGTTCCTATGGACTATTTCTAAAATGCTTTCATAAGGCTAATATTTTAAACCAACACTTAAGATTGGGCTTAGCACAATGGATGGCCTTACCTAGTGGAGACACATTTATTACTAATGTACTTATTGATCCGCCCCACTTGTTTATTATCTGGATTCCCATAAAGTTATTGCTATGAAAAAAGACTAAGATGCTGGAGACCTGGCAGAATATTCCACGCAGATATATCCTGCTGCGCATTCTGTCCAGCTCACATGCGTGCCTTTCCATCTGGCGCCACCATGCAAACATCCTCCACAACCTGCCTTCCAAAAGACAATGACCTGGAATTCTGCTGCCAAATTCATCTCCAAAAAAAGAAACACCACATGCATTTTCTGAAGTAAATGGCAACTCTAATAATGTTGATGAATCACAATACAACACAGCACTACAAACAAGTAAGGCTTGCCCAGACATCCATGTTTGCACCCCAGTTCCTGGGCAATGATCACACACCTATAACCTCTGATTTGGCAAACCCTGTACTGAAGCTTCTCGGGTTGGGACCCGCTTTTACCTCTATCAGTGTCCTACATCTTGGCAGGGAGCACAGCAAGCTACAATGTAATATGGAGCATCTTTTCTGGAGCATCAATTTTACATGCAAATTTAGAAAGGAGAAAATGTTTTTATTGTAAAACAGTCACACTACATTATGGAATAGAAAGCAATATTCACACAACTTAAGATTTTAAAAAGACACTACAAAGACGTTTCCTGCCTGCAATAGATGCTTCTGGTTAAAACCCCCCAAACCCTCAAACCTCTTTAGGGTATATGTTCCCTTGTCTATGTTGTTAAGGGTACATTCTAGGAATACAAAGAGGTTGCCGGAAGAACCAGAGTGTCATCGAAACCACTAAACTGATAGGGATCAAAAACCCAGATGCTGGCATGTTCTTAGTCTCCCACCAACTCATTCTAGCCCCGTGCCTATCCAGAAGTTACGTGCTAGACCCAACAGTCTAGCTCCAACACTGGCATGACCATGTCTCTACCGTACGGCCTTGGAAGAACTGCCATAATTTTTGCATCTATAAAATACAGATGGTAACAGTACCTAGCTTATAGGTACTGTGCAGTTTAGATGCCTGGCCAATAGTAAAGGATCAATAAATGTTAGTTGCCTATCATCTTTGCTGGTGATTATTGTTTTTAATCTATATACACCATGGCATAACCTTTTCACATATCAACTACAATCAATTTGGTAATAAAATCATTGATGGCTTACTGTCAAATGCAGAGGGAGGTAATGAGAATTCTGGACACCCAATCTGGATACACAGCTTTTCAGAAACTCCTAATCAGACACAGTATACTCTCTAGGTATCAACTGACATCAGCAAAAGAAATAAGGGCTCTTTTTCAACTAAATGAGGATCAAAAAAGAAGGAAAAGGAAATAAGGGCTCTTTGGAGCTGAGCTTCCAAAAGTTACCTGAAGCAAGCTCTGGTGCTCAGTTTTGCAGTAGAGAAGGGCTTAAGAACCGACTCATTCCTTCTAAACAAATGTAAGACTGATTTGTAACTCAGGATGCGCACTTACACATTCATGTACAACAGGACGGTCTACGATCAAGAGCCAGACAGCCACCCAAGGAGGCCCCCTCACGCCGTACTCAGCACAGACCAGAAGTTTGCGTTGTGAGTACAGGGTAAGAGCCAACACAATGGCGTGTTTTCAAAAGATATTTCTAACAATGGCAGCCTGATGAGTTATTCTCCTACATTTGTAGAATATTTCTAGTGAAAGAATGTGGATCATCTCCCCTCACAAAACTCTGGAAAATTCTTATTACATGTAACCTGAGTATCCTCAAAGCTCATCAACCTATCAGCAATCCCCCAACCTATGGGCGACTGCCTTGACATGATGTAAGACCTCCTGCTTCTAAAAGTCTCCTCCAGTTATTTCTAGGAGTCATTGGCAGTGAAATACAGGTGCTTAAAAAGAATCCTTCCCAGCCTGCTCCCCCTCATCGCTGTGTCCTACCCACGCCACGCCTTGAGAGTGCCAACACCTCTGCCAGGATACAGCCTCCAGGGGAACACCCAGGAGGTGCAACACAATATTGCTGCGTATGGCACAGAGAGTCAGTGGCCCACCAAAGATTCATGCTTCCGTTCCACAGAGTAAAGCTGTTGCTGAGAAGCAGATGCCAAACCAAGGACTTCATTTCCCAGCTCCCCCTGCATCTAAGCGGGACCATATGACTAATCCTCCCTAACAGAGTGAGTGAAAATGATGTCACGTGCAGGTCAATGGTTAAGAAGTGGGTGTGTCTTCCCCATGCTGTCTCCTTTCCCACTTGCCAGTGGACACACACTGGAGATAGCAGGCCCCTTAACAGGCTGGGTTCCTGAACAACCCTGAGGAGGAGAGCCTTCCCCAACCCACTGAGATGCTGGGACTTATCTCTTATAGCAGTTGGCATTATCTTAACTAAAAATAGCGCTCACTGCTAAAGTGGAGAGAAACTTCTTCTCTCCAACACTGCTTGGTACTTTGATGCTTGGGCCCCAAAGCAGCGTGGGCTGTGCTCACATATCTCACCAAGGTTCCCATAAAAACACGTTGAATTTCTTCAGTTTACTCTGGAAGAAACAATTAAACAGTGCCAGGGTTAGAAAGAAGCCAAGGGCACAGGTGAGGACCAAGCTCTGTTCTCCCTTGTTTTCTCACAATGGTGCATCTAGAGCTCCATGATCACAGCATCCTCCATGGAGCAAGATGCCTACCAGGCCAAAGGATCTCAAAACTATGGTTGCACTACTACCTCCACTCATGTCAGAACCCAGAAATAACTTATCCCACCCTATGAGGCAATATTTTGGCTACTCAGCAAGTCCTAGCCAAGTCCAGTTCCCATGCTCTCAGGTCCCACTGTGCCAGGAGTAACTTCCCCTGACTCCTACCTGCACAGCAGAGCCCATAAGTTTTCTATTTGTGTCCACTTCAGGGCTTCCCATGGACAAGCCAAGCCATGACCTACCACAAGCCATTCTCTGGGACCACTGCAGACATACCTATCTCTCTATAACCTGGCTGGACTCAGCTTGAAAACAAGTTAGCACACATGAAGGAGGAAGAAAGTGGGGAACGCAGTGGAAGGGGTGAGGCTGAGAGAGTAGGTTGGGTCCTTTATGCAATAAAGACCCTTCAGGCTCTTAACCACTTAAGTGAGAGGTTTCTAAGATACAATCGTCACTAAGAGGGTCACGTGGGGGAAATGGAAAGGAAGAGAGCCCAGTTGGGAGGCCATCGCAGTCAACCCATCGGGAGAGTTGGCCATGAAGGCCAGTCCCCAACCTGTCCCACAAGGTGACTCTCTTGGCTCTTCTACTCATGGTTTGCTGGGCTTCATGGAATCCAAGTTCCTTTCACCGTTTGTATCATCCATCTTTTTGCTTCTTTCCCTGAAAAACTTGTAGGCTCTTATTGATTGAATGGAAATTTTGTGTTCTCCCTCAAATGACCTTTAAAGAGGCACCCGTTCATCCCGGTTAGACTTTAAGTTACTCCCTCAGTGTCCAGCTGCCAACCCCGTGGTTCCTCCTCTGACTGTCCTCACTGGCCCATAGCCCACTCACCCCCGAAAAGACAGATGACCAGAATTGTGGGAGTTGTCCTCACACCTCCCTCTTCTTAATTCTCACACCTTGGAGTCCCACAACAAATTCTATCAGTTCCACTGCCTGAATCTCTCTCCATCTTCACCGCTGCCGCCACACCCCAAGCCGAGAGCAGCTCTCTCGCCTGGACTGGAGGACGCCCTCGGGCCCAGGCGTGCTTGATCTCCCCCAACCTGCTTTCCGCCCTGGAAGAACAGCGATCTTCTACAGAACTACCTCTGATCCTGGTATTCTCTCCCTACCTTGAGTGTTTTCCTTCTATTCTCAGGACAGACACCGAACTCTCCACGTGGTACTCACAACACCGTCGCAACCTGGTCCCTGCCTGCCTTTCCAGCAGTCTTGCCACTTTTCTCCTCTTCACTCGTTCTACTCCCTCAGACTGGTCTCCTTTCAGTTCCTGAACTGTGGCAGGATTCTAACTTTCTCAGGCTGCTCTGTCCCTGGGAATACGTTTGTGACCCTGCCCCTTGGGGTTACATATCCTGCAAAAAAACTATGTACCCTTCATCTCTGTTTAAGGCACAGCTTTCTCAGCGAAGTGTTTCCAGCCCACCCCACCCCCTTTCTCATCACATAATCTGACACTGTATTTATCCAAATGCTTATTTGGATAATTATGTATTTAATGGCTTTCTCCTCTACCAGATGTAAGTTCCATGAAGGCAGAAACAGGTTCAACTTGCTCAGTACTATATTCTAGGCACATAGCACAGCCCCCAGCCTCATAGTAGTAGGCACTCAGTAAGTATGATTTGGCTTAGCAAATTCAGCCTGCCCACATAACAGATGAACAAACTAATGCTCAGAGAAGGGAAACAGCTTTCCCAAAGTCTTGCCCTCTTTGGCAGAACTGTGGTTTAAACCCTGGACTCAATCCACAGTTCCATCCTTAGCCCATACTGATGCTGAAGTCACTCTAACCCCAAGAGATCCATCCATCCATAATCCAAAGGAGAGAATGAGACCTAAACTATGAAGACCAAAGATCTGTATTCAAATCCTGGATGGACTGGCCACTTAGACCTCACAAGGCTATGGTAGAAATTAAACAAGGTGATGTGTGCACTGTGGTGGGAATTAAATATGGTGACATGTACACTCTAATTGGCATAAAGCCTGGCATGTATGGTCTCTCTAGAGATGTAGGGGTTTCTAGGACAGCTTATGAAGTGGGTCTTCAATTCCTGTGTGTCCACCAGAATAGCCAGTACTTAGGAAGGCAGGAAAGCATTTCATAGTGAGCAGTTGCTGTTCCCCCAGGCAGCCAGCAAACAGTGTTTGATAAGGATGATAAACACATGATACTAATCTTACCACACGGAGGTGTGTTCAACATTCCAGCACACAGAGCCACGTGGCAGGTGATCTATTTTGGAAAGATGGCATTGCTGGCTAACTGATTTCTGCCAGCAGCGTATTTACTAGGAATTTAAATTTTGATTTAAATGTACCTCTAGCATTATTATAGAATATACCAAAGGCTCTATATTCACAAGTGGGCAAAAAGACTATCCATCACCCCAGCTCATACTCAGTCAATTCACAGACAGCTTCTCCCTGCCTCATCAAGGAAGGTGTGTGTCCTGGAAGCTTTCCAACCACTGGCATATTAAAATGATGTTTCAGCCAATTCCATCATCACCTATTTATTTTGCCTGTATTTCAGGCCTTGTGCTAGACCCCAGGGATTCAGCAATGATGAGACATGGCCCGTGCCCCAGGAAGCTCCCAGCCCACATTTTCAAATGTGAAACTACATTTGCATGGCCCTTCGCAATCTACTAAGTGATTTTACTTAAACCTTTTATGCATCTTTCCTGGTATTTTCATTGTTTTTGTATATGTTTTCCTTATTCTGAGAAGAATTTGACATAAAATGTGTTTCCAGTTAAAATGAGGCAGGGGAGCTTAAGTACCCTCATTTTGGCTTCAGAATTCTAAGCAGGGAGGAGTAACTCATGGGTTCCTCCAGAAAGGTCCGCCATGGCAGACTGCTGAGTGGCTGCCCAGACACCACTGCAAACCCTGTTCCCTTGCTGCCTCTCACTACAGAGACCGCAGGATGGGACGCCCACTTGGCAGCCCCCCTTTCACTTGAGATGTCGCCATGCAACCTAGTTCTAGACACCGCAATATCTGAAGGAATCTGTTCAGGGGCTTCTGTGAAAGCTTCTGCTTTGATTTTAAGAAAAGAAAGTCCCAGCTAGCTTGGCCTTTAGATCTGTCTTTACCACAGATCTGATGTCTGAAGCTTCAACAGCCACCTTGCATTCAAGGAGCAATGAGGGAGTCACAAGGGAAAGACCCAGAGAATCAGAGCTGTTAGCCCTGATGTCGCTGAGGCAAAGAGACAATGACAGTGGCTAGATCCCTTCAGATTACCTGCAAAATAAGAAAAACAAACCCATCAGTGTTTAAACCATTGTGGGAGAGGTTTTCTGTTACCTGCAGCCAAACAGTCCTGGAACGTTCAGGGCGTGATTAAGAACATGGCTTGTGGACTGGACACACTTGGGTTTGTGTGCCAGCTCAGTCACTCACTAGCTACGTAGCGTGGACAAGTTATTTAACTCATCGGAGTTCAGTTTCCATCTTCGATGAAATGAAAATACTGTAACTGCCTATTTCACAGCTTTGCTGTTAGGAATATGTGAGACGGTGCATGCTGTGGTTTGGATATAGTTTGTCCTCACCAGAACTCACATTGAAATTTAATCCCCAATGCAGTGGTGCTAGGAGGTGGGGCCTAAAGGGAGGTGTTTGGACCATGAGGGCCTCGCCCTTATGGGTGGCTGGTGCCAATCTCAAGGTAGTGAGTTCTTACTTGGGCAAAACTGGATTAGTTCTCATGGAAATGAGTTAGTTCCTGCAAAAGTAGATTGTTAGAAAGCCAGGGTGCTCCTTGGGTTTGTCTCTTCACACGTCCACTCCCCTTTTGACCTTTTCCACCCTGCTGTGATGCGGCATGAAAGTTCTAACTGGAAGCCAAGGCCACGTCACTGAGCTTCTCAGCCTGCAGAACCATGAGCTAAATAAACCTCTTTTCTTTACAAATTGCCCAGTCGCAGGCATAATTACAGCAACGTGAGATGGACTAAGACTGTGCCCCTGAAGAGTTTTTGTGCAACGTCTAGTTAAATGTTCAGATGATAAACTGTGGCCAATAAGAACATGAAAATGTAATTAATAACCCACTCGTTAGGGAAACGCAAATCAAAACCACAGTGAGATACCACTTCACACCCATCAGGACAGCTGTTACAAAACAAAAGCAAAAACAGAAAATAAGTGTTGGTGAGGATGTGGAGAAACTGCCGCTGGTGGGAATGTGAAACGATGCAGCTGCTGTGAAAACAGTACGGAGGGTCCACAGAAAATTGAACAAAGAATTACCATCTGGTTCAGCAATTCCACTTCTGGGTATATACCCACAGGAATTGAAGGCAGTCACTTGAGAAGGTATCTGTACACCCATGCTCACGGCAGCATTTTTCACAAGAGCCAAAAGGTGGAAGCAACCCAAGTGTCGACTGACCAACAGAGATTTTTCAAATGTGGCATATGATGAAATATTATTCAGCATTAAAGAAGAATGAAATTCTGATATATGCTACAATATGGATGAGCCTCGAAGACATTATGCTAAGTGCAATAAGCCAGACATAAAAATACAGATGCTCCATGATTCCTGCCTGATTTATTCAAGGCACCTAGAGTAGTTAAACTATTCATAGAGACAGAAAGAAGAATGGTGGTTGCCTGGGGCTGGGATACAAGGAGAAACAGTGTTTCCATCCTGTAAAACGAAAAAAGTTCTGGAGATAGATGCTGGTGATGGTTGCACTACAATGTGAATGTATTAAATGCCATCAAGGTGTACAGGTACAAATAGTTAAAATGCCGATTTTTATGTTATATTTTAACTCATTTTTAAAAAATAATTTTTAAACTACAATAAAAGGATAATTTGCAATACCAATACTAACATCTCACTGGGTTCATAAGTTGTCAGACAACACTGCTGGCTGGGCACCACCCTGGATCAATCCTGCTATGCTTGACCCACTGTGGATTTGTCCTAGATCAACATATCTAAAAGGGATTTCATTCATGCAGCAAACAGGCATACTAACTTGTCTCTCTAGGAAACCAAAGATGAGTCAAATTGTTTCCTGCCCTTTAGGAAGGCAAAACAATGTTCGAGAACAGCCGTACTACAAGGTCAAATGTAACATCTGCCTTGAAGAGAG
>RJWJ010023041.1:0-26307 GCA_004363605.1 Indri indri | reverse complement strand
GTTTGATTTTTTCTTGCTAATTTTCCTGAGTTCTAAGTAGATTCTAGTTATCAGCCCTTTATCAG
Source organism: Indri indri (assembly GCA_004363605.1). Lineage (NCBI taxonomy): Eukaryota > Metazoa > Chordata > Mammalia > Primates > Indriidae > Indri > Indri indri. Next base: position 26,242 of record RJWJ010023041.1, on the reverse strand, counting down.
ATTTGTAGCATGCAAAAATTTTCTCCCATTCTGTAGGTTGTCTGTTTGCTCTTGTGACAATTTCCTTCAGCGCCAGTCTTTAAGAAGTGCCGGTTGCCCTGGTTTGCGCCCCACCCCCTTCCCACATGCTGCCCATCCTTTAATGAACACCTTGTGGGACAGGGCCGTGGCAGGCCGCACGGTCTGAGCTCTTCTGGCTCTGAGTCGCTTGAGTCTTTGTTGTCCATGACCCTTTTCACCCTTGGCCTGCACTCTTGTGCCTCCGTGGGTTTATCTTTGGAGTCCAGAACTGGACTGTGGCCTTTTAAAGGGATGGAACCATATTTTAAACTTTTTAATACCACCATTATCCCTCAGCATGCAACAGCACCTTGCACATAATGTGGCCACTTAAGGTTTATTGGTTGATTAATTGGATGGGAGCTAGTTTTAGGAGGTAAATCATAGTCACAGAGGAAATAACCTCAAGACTGTAAAGGCTGGGTTGGGTTGAATGGATGTGGTGAGAGGAGGGGTTGGAAGGACTCAGCCAGGGAGAGTGAGTGGGAGGAAGCCATCTTGTCTGTGCCATCTTGAGGCTACTCTAGTCTTCACCCTCCTGACTGAAGGGAACCAGATCCTTGGAGGAGCTTGGAAGTGAAGCAGTCAGCTAGGTTAGGAACCAGCAAGTTTCAGTGTGTTTTCTTTGAATGTGTGGTTTTATGATATGAACATACTTTATAGCTGATCCTTGAGCAATGTTGGGGTTAAGGGTACCAAACCCCTGTGAAGTTGAAAATCCACATATAACTTTGGACTCCCCCAAAACTTAACTACTCACAGCCTGCCGTTGACTGGAAGACTTACCAATAACATAAGCAGTCAGTTAACACACATTTTGTATGTTTTGTGTATTATATATACTGTATTCTTACAATAAAGTAAACTAGAGAAAAAATATTGCCAAGAAAATCATATAGAAGAGAAAATCTATTTACTATTCATTAAGAGAAAGTAGGTCACCACGGAGGTCTTCATCCTTGTCATCTTCACGTTGAGGAGGAGGAGGAAGAGGAGAGGTTGGTCCTTCTGTCTCAGGGGTGGCAGAAGCAGAAGAAAATCTGCATGTAAGTGGACAGGTCGAACCCTTGTGCAAGGGTCAACTGTGTATTCTTCTTTTGTTGAATAAAATTAATACATATTTATTGTAGAAAATTTGGAAAATCTAAAAAAAAAACACAGAAGAAAACATTGTTTAAAATATTGTTAAGAAATGATGGTATGGTGGTTTTGTAGCAGCATTAGGAAAATAGACCCAGCCAGACAGATTTCTTGTTAGAATTCCCATGTAACTATACATGACTTCTGGCTTTCTGTCACTTTTCTTTCTCCTTCTGAGGATGTTATTTTTTTCGCTCATTTTAGAGATGAGAAAGGTGAGAAACAACATGCTGTGTGGCTTAGCCAGGGTGACACAGCCAGTGGAGGGCAGAGCCAGGATTCTTGATACCAGGGTACTTTTCCCCAGTCCAGTACCCGCCCGATGAGCAGATGAGCAAGGGGGAAGAGGTGGGGGGTGTGGTGCTTCCCTCGCCCCACGCAAGCTGCAAGCCCTGGCTGGTGTCCTCCCCCCTGCACCCCTCCCCGGCGCTCCCCCTCCCCCCAACCCTTGGGTCCCGGTGCAGTGCAGCCGAGGGACGCATGTCAGAGCTCTAGCCTGGTAAGCCCAGGGCAGCTCTGTTGTGAGAGGAAATGCAATCGATTCAAGTTAGGTTCCAAATTTAGATTTCAGAAGGATATTGAATAGAAGCAGGGTTGCTTGAAGAAATTGAAAGTCTTTGTGGAAATGGAAAGACGTCACAATTGCCTATCCCAGTCCTGCCCCCAAGCCACCCAGGCACATGAAGCTGGAGTGTGAGCTGCAGAAAACCAAAACATCCCCAAATAACCCAAGCATGGCCCACTCAGCCTGACACACAGGCCAGACCCCCTAGGCAAGAAAAGTGAGCTGGCACAGAGGGGCAGAGGGAGGGGTTTGCTTTCACAGGTCCCCAAGGTGGAGTCAGAAAGAGATGGATGGTGTTTTGAAAGCATCTCTTTTCATGGATACCAGAACTGGTCTGTTCCTATTTCCCCTTTGCTGCTGGGATGGAGACATGCTCCCTTGGGTCACGGATCCTGGATGGTACCAGCATTTCCCGTGGGAAGGACGTAAGGGGAAGAGAGTAGAGGGCAAACGTGCATATTAAAATCAGTCAGTGCAGTGAGCATCAGCTGGAAACCAGGGCAGGGCAAGCCTTCACGTGCTGCATCCAGACATTCAGCAGGGCTCAGGGACAGGCTGGGGCCCAGTGTTGTGGAAGGCTCGGTCAGCAGAGCCAGGGCCTGAGTGCTGGAGGGAAGCTCACTTCCTTTACTTCCAAGGACTCATAGCATCTGGTCGCAGCTGGCCCCTCCTGGAGAAATGGGGAGCCCCATTCTTGAACAGCTCTCAGATGCAGGCACATCTGTGTTGGCCAGTGTGTGTGACAGGCACCCTGCCAGTGGGGCAGCTGCCACCTGCCCAGCCCAGAGGTAGCGGGAGAGGCAGCCAGTGTCATTCTTGCAGAAGAAATCCAACTCCCCTGACCTTTGCTTGTTGCCAAATCGAGAGTGTCCTTTGTGGGGAGGAAGAAGGCTCAGTAATTACTTAGAGCTAAGAGTGACCACGGGAAGAAGGAACATGGGCACAGTGATGTCCACGGCAAGTGAAGAAACAACCTGAGATTGGGTGGCCTACGAGTCTAAGAATATATTAGAAGAAAAGTTGTTGACTTGGGCGTCAGACAGACTGGGTTTGAATTCCAGTTCTGTCACTTATTAACTCTGTGACCTTAGGCAAGTCCCTTCACTTCTCAGCTGCAAAATGGGGTCCTCCTATGACAGCATGAATTGAAATTCACAATGTATAGCACAAGCATGGAACTCGACACATGGCCATTGAGAGAATACAGACTCCGTAACGGAAGAGAACTTGTTTGCTTCCCATGACATTGCTGATGCTGGAGCTGCCCTGGCCCGTAGTAGGTGCTCAGCAAATGTTTCTCAAATGAACGCGTGGACAGCTAGTGACGCTTCATAGCAGAGTAGGTCATTGTTGTCTGTGATGTGAATCTCAAAAGAGGTAAGAGGGAAGGGCTGGGCATTGTGGCTCCTGCCTGTAATCCCAGCACTTTGGGAGGCCAAGGTGGAAGGACCACTTGAGGCCAGGATTTCGAGACCAGCCTGGGCAACACAGTGAGACTCCAACTCTACAAACAGTAGAAAAATTAGCCAGGCTTAGTGATGCACGCCTGTCGTCCTGGCTACTCAGGAGGCTAACTAAGGTGGGAGGATGGCTGGAACTTCGGAGTTCCAGGTTATAATGAGCTATGATTGCGCCACTCTACTTCCGCCTGGGCGACTGAGTGAGACTCTGTCTCTAAACAAAGAAAAAGAAAGAAAAAGAAGTTAAAAAAAAAAAAACAAAACAGGAGGCAAGAGGAGGTCCTTTTCATTCTAACTTTCTTGGGCTCTTTGGACTACCTGTGACCCTTCCCTCTTCCTTGTGTTTGAGGCTGAATTTCTTCTTCTTTCTCTTTGCAATCTCTCCTCCTCTTACTTATAATGACAATGCCTTTGGGTGACGGCTTTTGAGGCCAGGGAGAAGAAACGGCAGCCCATGTCCGTCAAATCCCTTTGCAGAACACGCTGGCCATTCACGTCCGTTAGTGAGCACGTCCTCGCTGTGAGGTGTGCGCTGGCTGCTGAGAGTACAAAGAGGTGCAGACGCCACGTGTACCTAGACATCGTGGGCTTGTTGGAAAGATTGTCTGTGGTTTTACCAGGTCTGTGCTTGGTCCCAAAAGAATGTTGGACTCAGCATGGACGTAATGAGGCTTGAACTGGCGCACACTAGGTGGTTAACCAGTGAGTGTTGAACTCAAACAAGGGCGCTAAGAAGTTTTGACACGTGGAGCCAGGTAGTGAGACCACCTGGGGAAGAGGGGGAAGCAAATCAGAGGCAATGGATGCTCTTGAGAGATGGTCGGGGCCCAGAGCACGGGGAGCGGCGTAGGCAGGAGAGTGTGCGGGGACAAGAGCAAGGGACTGTGGCGGAGCTTTGTGGCAGAGAGCAGCTTGTTCGGAAGGCCAGGTGGAGGCTGCGCTGCGCCAGGCTTTGAATCCCAGGCTGGTTTGGATTTAATTCCTTAGGCTTGAGGAGCTGTCAGGTGACAGGTCACTGTGGCGACCTAAGGTGATGTCACGTCAGGGTTGGTGCCTGCGAGGATGGGCGGGAGAGTGGGTCAGTGCAGCAGCAGGTGCACCGTGCTGGTGTCGCTGGCACGGCTGGCCCCGCCTCTGAGTACAGACTCATCCCACCCCCGCCGCGCCCCCGAATCTCAGAGTGGTTCCAGCTGCACCTCACTCGACACACTCCCTCTTTGTCCGCGTCCACAGCTAAGACTCAGCACCCGGACTCGTTGCATTTGGAAAATCTGAACGAACCCTGGAAGCTCTGAGATGAGCTCTCTTCTGGGCTCCCAGTTCTCCCTGAGGCCCGGCCCCAACCACACTCCTGTCTCCAGCTGCCTGTGGCTCCCATCCTCCTGTGTCCGCCCTGGACATCCCGGCCCCTGGTGAGCCTGCCAGGAATCGTCCTGCCTTCCAGGGTCCTTGCCACCTTGTCCTCCGTGGCATCCCCCAAATGGTGGGTCAACTTATTCCGCAGGAAGGTCCCACCACGGCAGGCGTCGGTGCCGTAATGACACATACTGTTATCTGAGCTGGACCCTCAGCTTGTCCAGCCCGTGATGACAGGTCTCTCTGTTCCCCATACCTCCCTGAGTCAAGGCAGAAGTGGGGTGGGCTGGGGGGGGGGTGGTTCACGGGAGGCCATGGAGAGGGCTGGGAGGAGGGGTCTCACTCCAGATGCTGTTTCCTCCTACCCCCCTCGCTCCCACTGCTGCTCTTAAATGACACAGACGCTTGTTCCACCCATCTGCCTCCCAGCAGCCCGTTTCATGCAGGCTTTGTCCCAGCTGTGGCTGCTGCAACGACTGAGTCCACGTGGGTGTGGTGTCTGGGGCCACCGCCAGGCCTCCGGGTGCTTCTCCCCTTCTGGATTTAGAAGGAATGTCATGATGCGGGGGCAGGACCGGGCTTTCTCAGTAGCTACTGGAGGATCGAGCGATGGAACCCAGAAGTACGGGGGAGCCTGCTTCCCATGGGGTCGCTTTTGGCCAGGGGGGAACAGGAGCCCCAAAGAAGCACATAAATTGCCCCCCCTCAGCAGGGCAGTCTGGAGATGTAGTGCCCATGTGGCCTCTGGGAAGAGCCCAGTGAGACGGAGCCCTCACTGCGTTCTCTTGGTCCTCCCTTAGCACGGGGAACAAATGCAGGACTCGCATGGCTGAAAGACCTGCCTGTCGCTCAGCGAGCGCCCCTCACAGGTCTTTAGACTGCGCTGACTTGTGAATGACAACCGGCTTAGCCACTGATAGGAAGTTTTCCCTTTTAATAATGTCCCTGTCATTGCTAACTGCAGAGCCTCAGCCTTGCCATGCTTGAGTAATAAACCGCCACGTAATTACAGGCGGTCACATCCTGACACCAACACGCAGACGTGCTGACAAGTAATAGGGAGCAAGGTTCCAGAAGAACTTCCACCATCCCCGTGTCAGACACAATGGCTAATTGTGTGATTAGTGTTTGCTGAGGGATGTCTTGTAGTTACACACAGCTTGTTAGCTTGTTAGCTTGTTAGCTTGTAAAGCCTTGGCCTACCGCCGTCCACAGTCCAGTTAGGGTTAGGGTTAGGGTTAGGGTTAGGGTTAGGTGCCAGACCTCCCTGGTAGAAAGAGCATGAACTCAGGGTCAGGAAACTGGGGTTCTAGGTCTACTCTCCCTCTAGGAATCAAAGTTTACACATTTGTAAAATGAGAGCTGTATGACTTTAGGGTCCTTTAACTCTCAGATTATGAATAACACTCCCTCGGTCTTATTAAAATCTCATGCATTCTCCCAGGACCAATTCAGAAGCCCTTTATGCCCTGAAACTTGCCCTGACTACCTTGTCAGGATTAATTGTCTTTTCTTCTGGGCTCTTGTGGTGCTTTCGGTCTTTTAGCCCATGTTCATGTCTCACCTTGCATTATAATGAATTGTTGACATGATCAGACCCAGTAGTTTCCAAGAAGAATTGGTTTTATTCATTTTTAAAAATCCCTCTCTATGTCATTTAGGAATTAATCTGTGAGCAAGTAACTTGTTCTCACGTCACAAGTCCAGAAGTCATGGGAGCTAGTGCTGGTTTGGCATCATGATGTCACAGCTCATGTCCTTACATTTCTCTTGGTCTTTGCTTCATGGCTACGAGACGGCTGCTGTAGTTCCAGTCATTGCATCTTTGCACAAGGTAGGAATTCCTGTACCAGTGGCCACATCTGCTCCTGTCATTTAATCAGGAAAGAAAATCTTTTCCAGAACTCTGCCTGATAGGCTCCCGTATGTGGTCCAGGACATGGTCCCATGACCAACCTTGCTTTAAGAGAATAGTTGCTTTCCAGAGAAAGTAAGTATGATGGTAGCAAAAGAGGAGAGAAGGAATGGTGTTTGCATTGTGAACCCACAGTGTCTGCCATCCCCTTTCTACCGTCAATACATTTCAATGAATATTAAAATGAAGCAACTAAACATTGGCTAACTAAAAATTCAATGAACTTAGAATACTTGGTTTCTTGGGCATTCTGCTAAACTTAGATTTGACTTGAAGACATCCCATGGATTGAAACTACCATGTATAACTGTATTTTGTCAATGTTAAGATGCACATTTTTACATCTCTGAAATTGGGATTCGTCTTACGATCAGTGGTGTGTCATTGTTTAATTGGCAGCATTTCTTCCCCTTATGGGAACATAAAAATGGTGTATCTTACAGCTGAAGGCATCTTAGATTTGATGAAAGATGACAGTCAATGGTATTTGTCCATACATAGGTATACCATAGTTTACCATACACAGCTATGTTTTTGAGCCTCAAATACATATTACATGTTTTGTGTTACTTAATTTTATATCAAACCTACTTAACACTAGTATCTCAATTTTGCATGTGAGGAAGCTGAAACTCAGAGAAATAAATTAGTTGTCCAGAAACATCTACCAGCTGTCCCATTCTGGGTCTTCCTTGTGAAGTTGGTACTCGCCGTCTCCTGGGTGTGGGATCAAGTATTGCTCGGTAGCTGGTCCAGGGACTGCAGAGGGGCAGTGTGCTGGGGTAAGTGTGGTCATGCCAGCCACCAGGGACAGCATGGCCACAGGGAATCTTCCGCCACTCAGGTTTAGCAGTCACTCATGTGTAAAGTCGTAAAGCTGTTCATTCTAAGGCTCTAAATTATGCTGTGTGAGCTTTAAATCCAGCCCATAATTAGAACAAAATGTGAGAAAAGTGAAATTGATATTAAGTTAATTAAAAGGCTTTGCTTATATTTGCAAGGATATTGGCACAACAAGCACAAGAGTGCTGACAAGTGTACATTGTTAATTTCTTCTTCGTTTGGACAACTCTCAGCGGCCTCAGGCTAGCTTTGTTCCCTAGCTTCTGCCCTGTGTCTGCCCTGTGATTGCACATCCATCTTAGTGGTATCATCATGACTTTAGCTGGGCAAGATCCAGCATCATCCTGTGACAGTCATGTGTTAATGGATACCAAGGCTTGGTGGGAGTCGCATCCATCTGAGGCTCCAGGCCCTACAAGTATGGGTGTGGGGCTTCAGAGATTGTATGTCATCGTGTAGGCACAAGCTTCCGGGAAGCGGATCCAAATGTTAATGTGGTTCCCTTGTGTCTAGAACGTAAGTCTTTTAGCTCTAGTGTACCCTTCTCATTTCTGTCCACCATCTTAATCTATGCCGCACACCTGGGTTTGAGTGTGCAATGCAGAATTTTAGATTGGAGTTCCTAGAAGGCAGAGAGGGTGTCTTTTTTATGTTACCCTTTATATCAGACCAGGGTCTGGATTAGAGAGGCTGACGTTAGACAGCCTAGAACTATCTTGTCTCTAGTTGGGGTGGCAAAGGCAATGCTGTGTTCACCAGGGAATTTTCTTTTTCCCATGGGCACAGAGCTAACCTAAACCTCCCCTACTGTTAGATGGGGCCATGTGCTTGAGTTTGGAGCCATGGGAATGAGTGGAAGTGATGTTTGCCACTGTTAGGCCTGGCCCACAAAAACTCCTGGGGCATCCTACATGCCTCCTTTCTTTACCTTTCAGCAATGGCCCTGGAGTCCACTTCTTGGTAGCATGCAAGATGGAAAGATCCTGGTCCCTGAATGACTGCATGGAGCAGAACACCACCCTCCCCAGCTATCTTTTGCTGCCTCTTGCATTGGACCATTGTGTTAAGCCATTGAGATTTTGGAGCTTATCTGTTATAGCAGCTGGTGTTACTTATCCTGACTAATTCAGTTAAGCAGGGCTGGACCACTTAGTTTGCCTAAGCAATATCTACTCTTGTCCTCTGTCCTTGATTAATATGACCAGCAAATACTGATTGAACTTAAACAATAAGTGGGGTAAGGTGGTTGGCTTGAAAGTCACCTATTTCTAGGTCAGCTTCTGTGCTTGATCTGCTGTTGGCTTTAAGAAAATAGTCTTGTTTCCTGGTTTTCTATTTACAGAATGATGGAATGATTATAATCATCTCCTACTTATGTGTCTTGTTGGAGCTGAGGGATCAGTATTGAAATATAGCTAAGTTGTTTGCAATTATAAACAACTAAATAATATATGCATTGTCTTTATTACAGTTTCTGCTGATAGGAACTGGCATTTTTCAAGATGAGACAAAATGAAAAGGTTAGTTTAAGAATTAGCAATTAAAAAAATCATGATCTTTGCAGCCACTGTACTTTAAATCATACAAACATTTATGTTTGTGCCAAAGTCCCACAATTTCCTTTAGAGCAATTACTGAAATGCTTTCACAAGATAAAAATGGAGTTCGAGGAAGAATATTTAAGAGCTCCTTAATGATGTTAAAAACTTTGCTAATTTGCCAGGTTGTTCTAAAATCCACTTCAGTTTTTTTTTTTCCCTGCCTACCCATCTTCCTGCAATTGAACTGATTCCTGGAGACTCGAAGAAAAGGGCTAAAACTACTAATAAATTACACAAATCTCATGAAATGTCTTTTCAAGGGCATTTTCTTTTCCTTCATTAGCTGAAGGTGAACACTCAAGAAGATGTAGGAACACTTGGGCTGTGTTTACTTGCACAAAGCAATTTGGGGAGAAAACAAAAGCTAAGCGGTAGTTACTAATGGGTGGTTTGAATTAAACTCTTTTTCTTTTCCTGCGCCTCAGTAGCTTGTGTAAGCAGACCCTTGGAGAGGAGTAGACTGCTCTAATTTCTTCATCCTCATCCTCCTTATGTAGATCTCAGCTTGGCAAAACTGTAGTTAGTCAATGTTTTTGAACCCTTCTCCCCCATCATCTCATTACTTGGTCCTTCTTCAGGGCTCTGAAAACCCGAAGCCCCTGGGGACCTGTCCTTCCTCCTCCCTGCAAGAAACGATCCAATGTTAATAGTTCACATTTTCATTAGAGTGTAAGTTCCTAGACACCTCTTAGGGATGATTCTCTTGGAAGTCTAACCTTCCTTAGAGAAAGTTTGACAGCTGAGTTCCAGGCTAGAGCCAGAGATGCGTCCCTGACTCCCTCACTCTGACTCAGCTACCTCCCTAAGCAGCTGACCACCTGGGAGTTTCATACAATGGACTAAACATGGGCTTTGGAGTCAGATGAAATCTCAGACTTCCTTTTGGCCACTTAACAAAGCCAAGCCAAAGCTTGGGCTTTGGGAAGATCACACGACGTTGATGAGATCCAGTTTACCTGTGTGGAAGACAGTAGCTGCTCCCGTAAATATGATAAAGACTGTAAGGTGAGATTTGTAGAGTACCTTGAAGAGTGCCTGTAAATAGGGGAATGTTGATGAATGATCTTAATAGTGTAGCGGTGTTAGTTATTACCAGTGCTGCTCTTTGGAACAAGACGTTCTAGGACTCGGTTTTCTGCCCTGTAAAATCTAGATAAGATATAAAGTGTTTTCAAGGTCTGTAATTTTATGGAACAGAAAGGTAAAGTCAAAGATAGCAAGAGAATGTATTGTCATGTAAACAAGTGCTGTTTGGAAGCAATGACAAGTTCAATCTAGAGGAATGGGAAATGATTTTCTTAGGTGTGATGCTTTAAAAATGTACCTGCAAATTCAACACTTTACCCATCGAAAGGTGGGGTTTAATTCCCCTCTCACTGATTATGTGCTTGCCTTAGTGACTTGCTTCTAAGGAATAGAATTCAGTGGAAATGATGTTGCGTGACTTCTGAGGCTTGATCAAAAAGGGCGAGAGGGCTTCTACCTGAGCACGCTGTCTTTGCACGTGCATCTTTGAAGCCTTGAACTATTATCTAAGAAACTGGGCTGATCGTGTGGAGAGGGGTGGGAGAGAGAGAGATTGAGAGGGAGAGAGATGCTCAAGGAGCCCTGGCTTTCCCAGCTCCCAGCTCTTTGTGTCTGCCCAGCGCAGGTGTCAGACCTGTGAGTGAGGGAGCCTCCCAGCTTATGCCAAGTGGGGCAGAGACAGCTGTTCCCACCCCTAAGCCCTGCCCAAATTGCAGACTCATGAGCAAAATAATCGTAGTTGTCATTTTTAAGCCACTGACTTTTTGGGTGGTTTGTTATATAGCAATAAATAATTATAACGCTAGGTCAGTGTCCTTGTGTTTGATAAGGTGTTTTTGATCATGATAGCAATGCTAACAGTAATAAATCTAACAATAGCTAACATTTATTGAGCACTTGCTTAAAGTGCCAGGTCCTATACTAAAGGCTTTATATATAGAAGTGGCTAATGAATTGTTTTTTGTACATCTTGGATTTACATGCCTCTGGTAGACTGTAGGTAAGAACTTGACTATTGCAGTGGCAGGTAGGTTGCCCAAGGATTTCAGGTGTCTTCCAGCCAAGTCTCTGGCAGTCGGCCTGGACCACTGAGTGCCGCTGCTGTATTTAGATGGGAGAAACAAGGTGGCTGTTCTGTGTTGGCTCCATCCCAAATGGGTGTCACTTAGTGAACATAGAACATCATATCCAGCATCATGAACCCAACCACCAGAGTTCCCCATGTTGCGCTGTTTCGGGTCTTTTCAGCAGAGACAGGAACACATTTGACAGAGCCTGTTTCTATAGGACACAAATGATTTTCTACTTTTTGTAGAACCTGGAGAATTTGGTGCTTCTACAAATAATACATACTGCAGACCTATAGGGCCCTTTATTTTCTGGAGGTTTCAGTAAATACTGCAAACTTCTTTTATTGTAATTCAGTAGAGTGGGAAGTTGGGGGCTTGTCTGAATTAGTTATGATCTTATAACAGAGGAAACAAATCAATATGCCTCACTTTTCCCGGAGTGAGAACATTTTTTATTTCATCTTTACTGTGGACACACACAGTGCCACTAGCTTTAAGGGGATGCAGTGGGCCAGGGCTTCCCATGCCTGGCTGAATTTCATATTTACTTGGGGAACCTTGGAAATAAATTCCAACTTCCAGATCCCTCTACCTGGATGTGAGCTGGGCTTGACTTGGGAATCTTTTTTTTTTTTTTTGAGAGCTCAGTAGGTGGTTCCAGTGAGCCACTGAGATGGTTGACACTTGTGTTTTGAAGTACTTTCTAGTCATTTTCTCTTGGCAAAAGCTTTGAAGTCTTCATACCTGTAAACCACTTCTTTGAGATCTAGGCAGATATCACCTCTAGTTCCAAGATCTGCATCTGTAAAAATATTGAGTGTTCATACGGCTGTTGTGAAGATTAGATGAGTTGGTTCACGTGGAATGTCTGATACATTCCTGGCTTCTAGTAGATTTCTTGATCAAGGAGTGTTTCTGTAATTCATGGTTTTGTGGCTGAGATAGTTGGCACTTCCTTTTAGGGTTCTTAGTGCCTTCTTCGAGCCTTCATCTTGCTCCATGCAAGGTGTCTCTTTAGTAAGCTGGATTTAGGTGACTATATTTCATTTTGTTTCTGGGAGTACACTTTTTCCCTTTTTTTTTTTTAATTGTAAAATCTGCTCCTCCTCTGGTGTATCAGTTTATTGTAAGGCTTACCGATCTCCTGGTTTTGTAAGGCAATACCTGAAATCTTTATTCTCACACCCAATGGACTCTGAAATTATTTCCCACCTCATCTCTTAAAGTGCTTCTAATGTGTCTTTTCTTAGGAAAGGGACATGTCATCTCACAGTTCCTAAAACCAATGGAAGACTCCTTGGATGTGGTATCCCAGACTTTGAGAAGGCTAAGTTGTGATGCTTTGTACAGAAACCTTGTATATTTTATGAATTTTCCCAAATCTTTTGTTTTCCCAGATCTTGCCCACATCTAACTCTATACCTTCCTCTTTTCTAGTATTTTTGAAAAGTCTTTCCAAAGCATTCAACTTGGTTTTCACTGTCATCAATTTATGTAATTTAATAGAATTATGTAATTACAGTAACCAGCACAGCTGGCATGAAGAGGTTTGGGAAAAAACAATGGACTGTTGGCAGGTATACAGCTCGACTGGCGGGAGCAGGAGTGGGCAGGTCCGCTCTATAAAGGGGCTCCTGCCACTCGCGAGCCAACAGCATCTGCTGCCACTATGTCTTAGAGAGATGGGGAACATCGGTCAGCGGTGAGTCAGTTAAGAAAGCCTCTATTTCATGAAGTTAACATTTCCGTTGTGATAAATTGGGGAAAGGGAAAAATAGAAATGAGAAAATAAAATTGTTATAATTGTAAAGCATTACGATAACAGCATTTTGCTTCTTTTTTTCCTTGTAAACATTTTTACATCTTTAAGGTAATACTCATATATAAACACCTGTTTCCTATATGTTCCCTTAACATTTTTATATAAACATTTCCCCATATTATTAAATGGCTTATAACCATGAATTTTAGTTGTATATTATTTTCATTCAATGGCTTTGCCATAAGTCACTTTCCCACTTGGCTATAGGCAGATATGTAGGTTGCTTTCAAATTTTTATTATAAATAATAGCGTGATGAACATCTTTATATAGAGAGCTTAATGTCGAATATCAGGTAGAAACAGTCTCATGTGAAATTTTTAGGCCAGAACATATGGGCTTTTAAAGGACTTTTGATATGTTTTATTGAACTGCTTTTCATTAGGTTTATACTTTGACCGGCAAGGGATGAGGTATTTGTATTACCTTATCCTTGTCTGCAATGAATATATACCATAATTTTTGAAACCTTGCTAATTTGATAGATTACAGTCACATCTTCTTGTTTTAGTTTTTATTTTCTTGATTGGTAATGAGATTGAATATTTTTCCAAATGTCATTTATTTGCATTTGAATTTTTGTAAGATTTTAAATTCTGTTTATCTGTTAAAACAGAATTTATCAGTTGATTAATTCAATTGTTGATTTGCACGCATTTTTTATGTGGTGGAGAAATTATCTTTGTCTTCAGCATTTATTATGAATATGCTTTCCAAACTCATTCCTTACCTTTGAATGTTGATAATTTTTTTGGATGGATTTATAGATTTTACATTTTTTTTGTAGAGTATTTAAATTTACAAAGTTTTCTCTCATTCAGTGTCTGAAAAAATATCCAGTTATATTTTTCCTGGTTTTATTAAGAACTAATTTGAATTTTTAGAATGTAACTTCTTTTTTATACTTGGGAATTGAGGTTCTAAGTTGATCTTTTCTGCTTGTTTTATTTTAGATATTGCAGCTCCATTGGTTGAGTAATGCTACCCTTCTAACTGATCTGTGATCCTCATTTATTATGCTCTCAATTGTTATATGTACAGAGAAGGATCATTTTTCTGAGGTGTCTATTCTGTCCAATGTTATATCTACACTTACATCATTGCCATGTTGTATTAATTATATGATTGTATTATTAACCGTTGTTTCTCTCCTCCGTTCCTCCCTCCATTCCTCCCTTCCCTCCCTCTCTCTGTCTGTCTTTCTCTCAAAGATGCTTACTGCTATGGTTCTTTTGGGTCACAATTTCCATTTACCGGAATTCTTACTTTTGTTTGTCTCTCAAAGACCGGTTACATTCCTGAAGGAAAGGTACATAAATGATAGATTTCTGAGATCTTGTTTTATATTTTTCCTTTGCCTTTGTATATTTGGCTAACTACGGAGTTCTTTTGTCAGCATCTTTCTGCCAAATGCTATGACATTATATTCTGGCATTTTATGTTGCACTGTATAAGTTGAGCCTGTCCATCCATCCATCCATCCATCCAGAAGCAGCTATAAAATATGTGGGGCCCAATGAAAAATGAAAATGTGGGGTTCCTTGTTCAACAATTATTAACGATTGCAAGGTGGTAAAGGAGGTGTGTTAAACCAAGTTCAGGGTCTTCTGAGTGTAGAGCCCATGTGACAGCATGAAGTCACAAATGAACTCAGTCCTGCATTCATCCATCCATGGATGGACACGCATTCCATGGACACTTACTGAGCACCCACTATGTGTGGTGTGCTTTGAGGGAAAGAGTGCTCAAGATACTCCTGGTCTAGTGGAGGACACAGGTGAGTTGGCTGTGATGGAGGTGTGCACAGGATGTTGTGGGTGCACAGAGGAGAAAGAACTCCAGACCCAGCTGCCAGGGACAGCTTTCTGGAGGAGACCACGCTTGCGTTAATGTGTCCAAGGCTTTTGCTTTGAGTAACATGGGGAATCTTTGGAGGGTTTGGAGCTCAAAGGAGTGACATGTTCCAATTCAAACATTTTGGAAGGATCATCCTGCTGCATGGCAAACATACTGTAGGGGACAAGTTAGAAGCAGTCAGGAGGCTGTTGCAATAATATAGGCAAGGGAAGATGGAAATGTTGGCATGGCTCTGTTTGGTGGTAGTGAGGTAGTGAGAAGTGGTCAGATCCTGAATATATTTCGAGGATAGCACTGTTAAGGTGTGTTGATTAAATAGATATGAGATATGAGGGAGTAGTTAAGGATGACTCCCAGGTTTTTCTAACTGATCAGTTGGAAGAATGGAGTCATTCACTGAGATGGGGAAGACTTGCAGGGGAGCAGGTTTGGGGGCAGATTAAACATCCAACTTTGGATGCACTGAGTTTGCGATGCTTACTAAACAACCAAGTGGAGGTGTCTAATGGAGAGTTGGATGTCCGATTCTGGATTTGGGCTTGGCCTATGGGGGAGAAGAGAAGGGAGGGAGGAGGCTTTGCTGTGGAGGTTGTTGGAGGAAAGAAGATAAGAAAGACACAGTCATTAAAATGTTCTTGGTGCCTGATTAGATATGAGGAATGAAAGAGATTTAGAAAACGAAACTGACCAGTCATGAAGGCCCCAATCGTTAGCCAAACAGGGGTTTAGGATTTTGGAGTCATAGTTCTTTCTTTTGGAAAGAGCTAGTCATGGAAATATTTCTTCTAGTTCAGATTCCTGTGGGAGATGGTAAAGGTAATTTCTTGATATTTATTTGTGTTGAAGAGGGAATGTGCTGCCACTGAAATGTTGAATTATTAATGATTTAGGAGGAAATGACTTCTTTCAGAAACACCAGTTCTGAAGGCCTGTTAGATAGAGGCCAGATAGTAAATTACATCTTTCGGTGACAGGCCTGAAAAGTTGCTGCAGATCAAAAGGGGACGCAGTGATTGCCTTCTGTGGGTCTGGGATCAATTTATTTATGACACTCAGCACATTTTAGAATCTCATCTTTGCTCAGAGAATCCATTACTCCCATTAATTTTTAGTAGCTATTTTACAGGAATCAGAAAGCACTAGGGAGACCATCTGTCATTCATGGTAGAGAGAAATCTGGGGACTCTAGAACCAGTGGATCTGAAACAGAAACAGAACATTTCCGAGATTTAAGGAAGAGCTGAACGGACCCCAGGCCATTCCAATCCAGCCTTGGGAGACAGTTCTTCCAATGTCTGGCTGTCTAGTCCCTGGAGTGGGGGTAAATGATGCAGGAAAAAAGGGCACATAGTCATCCCTTTTCTAAATTTATAGGAATTTTTGCAGAGAAGGGAAATATCGGGAAAGTGCATTTATGTGGGGTTGCAAAGTGTATTCTGTCCTCAGTATGAAACTCAGTTTGGGAGCAGGGATCACAGAGCAAACACACCTTAAGCAACTTTGTTGGTAACCTGGTGAGTGTGTGTGAGTGTGTGTGTGCGACAAGGTATTCATTTTATCCTCATCTCAGTCATTCATTCACTTTTCAAGAGCAGGTAAAGTTATCTAAGGACGTATTCTGAGATGGATTCAAACCCATCTCTACTGCCAGTGAGTGATTTAAATATTGTATAGCTCATTTATAATTAAATAAAACTGTGGTGGCTCTTTATAGATTTTTGAAGGCATTCTCTCTAAAAAGGCTGTTTTGTTTTCTCTTTTTGAAATAAACATGAATTTGCATAAGAAATAAGGAGCCTGTGAAAGGAATCAATAAAATTAACGGGAATTGGATTTCACACTTTGAATGCATTACATCTTCCTATTAGGGGGGATATGGAGAAACAGAGAATCAGTTCAAAGAGAAGCTGAGGCTCATAAAAGAGTGACCTATTTCAGGAAGATGAATATTTAAAATAAAAGCTTTAAAAATAATTCACCTTACATTGAGGGACCAAAGCTCAAAATAACAGGGAAGCCTAACAAAAAGACAGGTATTTCAGGGATTGGGAAGGGCAGCTGGCACTGTGTTGGGGGCAGCGTGTGAATTGCTGCAGGGAGCACTAGGCTTGGAGTCTGAAGATCCAGGTTCAAGTTCTGGAACCGCTACTTAGTGTATTTGAAATATACGTTTTAGTTTTCACCCTTAACTGTTAAAACTGTTTTCCCTTTGTATTGCATAAGAAATTTGCTCTACTTGACATCAATGTTGAAATTAAATCTATTTAATTTCTTCAGGTGCAAAAATGAACCAAGAATTTAGGAGTTCAGGTCAAGCTAGAACCTTAGCGTAGAAGGGCTGAGAATGTGGAGTATGTGACTCCACCCAGAAGTGAAGTGCAAGCCTCCTTGACTAGGGAGGACAGCGCCCTCTCTGGAGTCATCGTGCAAGGACGTCAGTGAAAGCTCCTCTTTTTTTCCTATCTGAAACTCTCCTCACCTCTTGCTCTCTGGGCCTTCTGTAAATGGCATCATATACCGCCCAATAAATAAATATTCAGAGAGGTGCTTACTGGATGTTCTTTTGAAGAGTTGTGCTTTGCAGAGTTGCACTGACATTGTAGTTAAAGTGCAGTGTGCACATCTGTTGATTTTTCCTTTGCAAATGGATGTTGTTGCTCAATGTCGAGCAGCCTTCTAGAGCTAAAAGAAAGTTCTCTGTTTAGCTGTGTCTGCACGTTCTTGGGCAAGCAACTCTGAATTTCCTCATGAATGAAATGGAGATAATGCCTATCGGATTTGTTCAGAAATCTACATTTCTTTATTATTTGCTTGGGCTTTAAGATTTTTTTAAAGAGAGCTTTATTGAGGTGTAAGTGACATACAATAAACTGCACATTGAAAGGGTATAATTCGATAAGTTTTGACATATACAAGTACCAGTGAAACCATCGCCACAATCAAGATAGTGGACACGTCCATCGCCCCCAGAAGGTTCCGTGTTCCACTGTGTTCCTTGTCCCTTCCTGTCCCTCCCATCCCCCTTTCCAACCACTGATCTGCCTTCTGTCACTATAGATCAGTTTGCCTCTTTCTAGAGTTTTACATAAATAGAATAATATAGTATGCATTCTTTTCTGTCTGAACTTCTTTCACTCAGCATAATTGTAGTATATCAATACTTATTCCTTTTTATTGCTGAGTATTTTCCATTATATGGATATACCATAGTGTATCCATTCTCTCGTTGATGGACATGTATGTCGCTTTCAGATTTTGGCTATTTCAAATTAAACTGCTATGAACATTCATGTACAAATCTTTGCATGGGTATATGCTTTCCTTTCTCTTAAGTAAACACCAAGGAGTGGGGTGGCTAGATCATTTGGTAAGTGTATGTTGAACTTTTTAAGAAACTGCCTGACTGTTTTCCATTTTATATTCCCACCAACAATATATGAGAGTCCCAGTTCTTCCAAATCTTAATCTATACTTTTCAATTTTAGAATTTTAATATGTAGAGTGGTACCTTTTTGCAGTTTAAATTTTCATGTTCCCGATGACTGATGGTATTGATCATATTTTTATGTGCTTATTTGCCATCTATCTTCCTGATGAAGTTTCTGTTCGAATCTTTGCCCATTTTTTAATTTTTAGTTTTTCTTTTTATTACTGAGTTTTAAGAATTCTTTATGTATTCTAGGGACAAGTATCTTATCAGATTTGTGACTCACAAATATTTTCTTCCAGTCTGGGGCTTCCGTTTTCATTCTCTTACGAGAGTCTTTCAAAGAGCAGAAGTTTTAAACTTCCATGAAGTTCAGTTTGTCAGTTTGTTCTTTTGTGGATCATGCTTTTGTTATCATATTTAAAAATCTTTGCCTAACTCATTGTCACAGAGGTTTTCTTCTGTTTTATTTTATAAGTATTAAAGTTTTAGGTTTTACATTTATTAACTATAATCAATCTGAGTTAATTTTTGTGTGTGATGCAAGTTATGGATTGGTATATTTTAAAATTTTTGTATATGGATATCCAGTTGTTCAAGCATCATTTGTTGAAAAGACTTTCCTTTCTCTGCAGATTGCCTTGTGCCTTTGTAAAAATTCAATTGTCTATATACATCTGGTCTGTTTCTGGATTGCGTATTCTGTCTATTGCTGTGTTTGTCTATATTTACAAAAATTCTACACCTTCTTGATTACTTCAGCTTTATAATTAGTCTTGAAATTGGATTATCTTTGTCCTCCAACTTTGTACTGTTCCATTGTCTATATTTAAGGTGTACATCATGTGATATACATATCCATAGTAAAATGAATACTACGGTAAAGCAAATTAACATATCCATCCCCTCACATAGTTACGTGTGTGTGTGCGTGTGTGTGCGTGTGTGTGTGTGTGTGTGTGTGTGTGTGTGTGTGTGGTTAAGAGCACCTAAAAATCTACTCTCTTAGCACATTCCCAGTACACAATATTATTAACTTTTTTTAAAAAAGTTGTTTTGGCTGTGCTAGGTCCTTGGCATTTCCATATGAATTTTGGAACCAGTTTCTTCAAGTGGGGATGAACTCCACTTGGCCATCTTCTAAATTTGTTGTTGAATTTGCTGACATTTTGCTCAGAAAGATCGTGTCTGTGAATCCCCTGGCTGGTAGCAGCAGAGTGAGTCGCAGGCACTGTTACCTCTTCTTTGCCCGGCCTTGGGTCACGTCTTCACACTGTGTTGATCAGCATTCAGCTGATGGGGATGCTCTGCGGACGTCCGGACTCTTCTCTCTGCAGCCGTCTCCTCTGTGCTACTCTGCCCTGCGAATTCTAGCTGACGTGGGCCCCTGCACCCTCATCTTTCTCTGCTCAGCTCAGGGAGTCTGCCAGCCTCACCTGGGTTTCCTTTCCCTGCACCAAGGTTTGAGGACTCTCTCAAGTTAGTGGCTTCACCTCATTTGTTTGTGTCTCTTGGGGATCCCTGGGCTTTGGTGCCTGACATCCAAGTGTCTTCAGATCTGTTCTTTTGGATATTTTGCCTGTTATTTCGGTGGTGTCAGGTGAGAGAGCAAATTTGGCCCCTGTTACTCCATCTTGATTGGAAATGGAAGTCACGTAGTTGGATTCTTACACAGAGGTTTCTTATGTGGTTGGTGTACTTTTAGATTGTTGCCCTAGCCCGGCTGTCTGACTTCTTGTATGCGAGTGCAAGTTCCATCCACCCTGGGGCCCCTTCCTTTGTCTTGAGTTTATACTAACACTTGGTCTTAACTCCTGTCATAGCTTAATGCCTATCATTGTTTCTTTATTGTCTCTCTTTCCCATTTGACTGTCATGTCCTTAAGGATTATGGCTGTGTCTTGTTTACATCTTGCCATGATAGTAAACGTTTGTTGTGTGATTACTGAATGAATGAATGAATGAAAATGTTCATTTCCGTAAGAACATACAGGATGCTGTTTTTTCCCTCCTTCCTCAAAGATGTACATCAAGAAGGGATATGTTCTGTCTAAAGACTGAAGCTTTATTTAAAATTTAGCTTGTTTTGCATTTTGAGTGTGTGTTTGTGTGCATGCAAGTGTATAATAATGTTGGGTGCTTGATGTTTTAACATTGGTAAAGGGAGGGCTAATTGGGAGTTAAATTACCCCCAAATAATTCAAGGTGTATGATAAATTTCTCTCTAGGAGATAGAGATCTGGGACCATGTGGTCCTGAACTTTGCTCTTAAATGAAAGTTTATTAAACAAATGTCATTATACTTTATACCTGTTTTAAATAACCTGTGCTGTTTAGTTCTTTTTCTCTTTTTCCTTTTTTATTTTTTATGGCTAGATGGGCAGAATTCCCAAAATATGCAATTAGCAGGAAACCTCTGTGGGAATGTTCTACCCTTAAGGTGCCTAGTGAGCTTGAGGGAGGAATAGTCCAAGAAACAAAATTTAGGAGAAAAGCTTTCTCTATAAACAATTATTTTAAAAAGAGAATTTAAATGTTATTAGAAATAGTCTCATTAGAAAATTTTGATTTTCAATTACTTGCAAGTTGTGATTTGGGGAGGTGAATTTGTTCATTATTATTGCAGTGCACCTTGTTCAGTTCTCTGTGATTTGTGCAGGTAGCTATCAGAATGTAAAACGTAAAATAAATGCAGACTGGGTTTTTAATCTACTTGAACAATTTGGAAACGTGCATCCCACTGTAATGGAATTCATGTGTAGTGCCAAAGGATTTTTTGATTCTGAAGTTTTTGTGCTATTTACTTTTGCTTTATTTGAAAAAGATTCTGGGATGTTGCCAAAGATAACTGGGAATTGCTTGTAACTATGTTAGAAATACACACAATGTAGTTGAATGTGGAAATGCAGCTGTGTGTGTTGTAAATCAGTCCTAGAGTTGTTGCTGGGTGTGGTAATAGCTTTTCTTTAACTAATTTTGGTGATCACATTTGTAGAGAGTCAGGCAATATTGTGAAGGATGTAGGGTTATGAGATTTTACAGTTGTAACAATTTGAATGAAAGTTTCTAGAGTGTTTGCCTTGACTGTTTTTGATTTTCCATTTGTATGAGATTTACTTTCCAGAAAGGGTGCACCCTCCCCCCTGCCCACCTATCCAATCTTCTTGATTAATTCTTTTTCAGCTGTTGGGTTACCTGGGCATGCTAATGTGAGAGAGAGTTTGTGGAAGGGAATTGAGGAATATATGGGAGAAAATCACATAGGACAGAAGAAAACAGAATATAGGAAGAATATTAGAAGAAGGCAAAGAAGTGAAAAAGAGAAGTGATGGTGTATGTGTTCATCAGAACTGCGGATGAAGTCAGTCAGGCTTAGGAATCGATTCTAAAAGCCCTGAAATAACCATTTTCTGTCTCTGATCTGTGATGTTTGGTTATCCCTCAGAGCAGTGGATAGCTGCTGTCTTGGCTGCTCAGCCCTGAAGACACCATAAAGACCAGCCCTCTGGAGTGAGGGCTACAGGGGCCAGACTTTATCACCACATCCCAGTTTCCATAGTGCCTTGCACATAATAGTAGTTTAATAAATGTTTACTGAATAAATAAAAATCCCTTAGCCTTGGGACTGCACTTAAATTCAGAATTTCTTAATAAATGGGGTGACCAGATTACTGAGATAAGCAGTTTGGGTGTCTTTGAAATGTCCTAGTACTTCCCGTTTGGTTTGAAATGGAGCTTTAGAAATGAGGATGTTGGCCAGGTGCAGTGGCTCATGCCTGTAATCGCAGCATTTTGGGAGGCTGAGGCAGGAGGATTGCTGGAGCTCAGAAGTTTGAGACTAACCTGCGAAAGAGTGAGATTCTGTCTCTATAAAAAATAGAAAAATTAGCCAGGTGTGGTGGCGCATGCCTGTAGTCCCAGCTACTCAGGAGGCCGAGGCAGGAGGATTGCTTGAGCCCAGGAGTTCGACGTTGCAGTGAGCTATGATAAGGCCGCTGCACTCCAGCCTGGGTGACAGAGTGAGACCCTGTCTCAAAAAATTAAAGAAGAAGGAGGAAAAAAAAAAAGAAATGAGGATGTTGTTCTCTCCTAGAGGCAAGAAGCAGAGGAACTGCGAGCAAGAGAGGGACAGCTGGGAGAAGAAGATGGGGCCAGGGAAGGAGCAGATGCTAGAACAGGATTTGGGGTTTGTGGCGCTGCAAAGCTACTCTGTATTTCTTGCTATCATGATTAGGATTTCTGTGTTGTAAGAAGCTAGAAGACTTTTCTTGATGTAAGTCCATCTGTCACAACACAGTGTACTACGTAGCTGCTGGACACTGGCCCTGGGCACTGTCATGCCCATCCCAGGAGAGCCCTGGAGGATGTTGTACAATGGTTTCGTGGTTTCTGTGAGTCTCAGATGTGATAGTGTGTGGGGGGCCCTCAGGGACCCTTGGGGCTTGGCAGGGTGTTTCTGGACGTGGATCCTGGTGTCCTCGGCCACGTCAGAGGGAAGTCACACCGTGGGCTTGCACTCCTGGGGTCATGGTCTGACTACAGGCTTTAGCTCTTGGGCTGTACCTATCTTGATAAGGTAAAAGGGGTATCATTGCTTTGTGGGGGACTTTTATGTGACTTCTAATATTATAATCCTTCTTATTAAAAGGAAGCTGCTCAAGCTTAAGGTTTTTATCCCCCTGTTTTACTCACACTGAATCTTCAATACCTGGAACAGTACCTGGCACACAGTAGGCGCTCAGTAGACACAGGTGAATGAATGAATGTGTTGAATATGTAACAACAGTGAGTGGGGGGTCAGGAGAGGGAAATGGCGGAGAGAGGACTAAATACACTAGTGCTTGAACCAGTTTCTGCCTGCTTGCTCTCCTCTCGGAGGTCACGGCGCTCACGGTGTCCCAGCACAGTGCTGGGTGCAGAGTCGGCAGAACGGGGAAAGCCCGTGGGGAGCACCTGTCCAGGCAGGGGAGAAACCCATAGCCACTCAGAGTGCTGGTGTGGGCGTCTGCGCCAGATGCCCGGGGAACCCTTGTGGGGTTTCCAGGGTCAGCAAAGCCTCCCCAAGGATGGGACATCTGAGCTGAGTGTTGACACTTTCACAGGTTGGCAGAGAAGGAAACCAGGGGGAGTTCCTCTAAGCAGGGCCCACGACAGAGCACTGGCGCTGAGGTGTGAGACCTTGGCCGTGGCGGGGTCACATTCAGGTAGGCCTGGGGCTCTGGGGTCTGTGGGGAAGGTGGTTCAGGCCTCGGGACAGGTATCAGCAGAGGCCAAATGAAGAAGGGCTTGTGTGCCTTGCCAGGAATTGGATTTCCATCTGTGGGGAGCAATGGAAGGTTTATTTTCCATTTTTGAAACTTTTTGAAGGAAAAATTTCAAACATACATGCAAGTATTAATAGAATAGTACCTGATATCTGTAAACGTAACCCCTGGATTCGCAATTAATCGTTCGCCATGTTTGCTTTGTGTGTCTTTCTAGTAGCTGTCTGTCTGTCTGTGTGTCTGTCTTCTATCTGCAAGAGTTTACACAGACTTGTGTTTTGGGGGCTCCCTCCAGGAGAAGAGTGGAGGGTGACTCAGAGACGGGCAGGAGTGGAATGTGGGCAGACTCGCTGAGAGTCTCTTGCAATCGTTGCAGGGAGAAGGGATGGTGGTTTGAGCTAAGTTTTGGCAACCGGGGTGGAGAGCGGAGGGCTCAGAGATATTTATGGGGCTATTCCAGCGATTATGGCTCTGTAACAGATTGGCCTCAAATTTAGTGGCTTCGTGTAATGACAATATTTATTTTGCTTACGCATCTGCCATTTGGGCAGGGTTTGGCAAGATGACCTTGTTTCTGGTCTACTCAGCGTCACCTGTAGTGGCTCAAAGGTGGGGGTCTGGGATCACCTGAAGCCTGTCGCTCACATCTGGCTGTCGGTCAGGGTCTTATTTGGGACACCTATGTGTGGCCTCTATGGGCGGGCTGGGATTCTTCTCCACGTGGCATCTGGGTTACGAGGGTGAGTGGGGAGGAGGAGGAAGGAATGACATCGCATGTTAGGAGATGAACGGCCACTGTCGTCACATTCCGTTCATCAGTGAGGCACAAGTTCGAGAAGAGGGAAGAGAGTCTCACCTTGGGATGGGGTGTGACAAGATCCTAGAAGAGCATGTGGATCTAGAAATATTGCTGTAGTCATTTTTG
Source organism: Indri indri (assembly GCA_004363605.1). Taxonomy (NCBI): domain Eukaryota; kingdom Metazoa; phylum Chordata; class Mammalia; order Primates; family Indriidae; genus Indri; species Indri indri. The sequence goes on along the minus strand of RJWJ010023041.1, from coordinate 1,913 downwards.
GAAAATACAATCTGTGCAGGGGCTAAGGTGACGGGATTTGATACTTGGCTGCGGGCAATGAGGAAGAGCAGAGAGTCTGAGATGATACCCGTATTTCTGATCCATGTCTCCAGGATGTGGCATCACTGACGGACAAGGCAATGGGAGCGGCCAGACAGGCTCTGCCAGGAAGGGAGAATGAGGAAGAAGAAGCTTGGTTTAGGGTCTCATTGATTTTTTTTTTTTTTTTTTTGAAATTCTGCATCAGGACAGTTTCATTAACTAAAACCCTGCAGATGTAGCCTATTCTAGGAACAGACAACTGCATTTTCCTAGGAGTTTTCTGATAGCTTTGAGCCAATAGGGTTTGCTGGCCCCTCTGGGCCCCCGCAGAAGGTTGCTGTGCACTCTGAGCCCGAGTGCAGCCAGCAGGCTTTTGATGTGTCCCCAAGCCTGCTGGGAATGCTGTGGCCCTCAGCATTCGCTTCCCTCAGTGGAGTGAGAGCAGGCAGTCAGGAGGCAGCATTTACTGAATTCATCCAGCAGGCATTTATTGAGCACTCGTGGTATGCTGGGACCTAAAAGAATTCAAATAAACATTAAACACCAACACCTCCCTAAAGAGCTTTGTCCCTGGAAGGGGAGAGGAGGCTTAGGGTCACACGCTCGTGCTAAGCTGAATGTAGTTCCTAAGAAGAGAGAGCTCTGAGCAGGGGCGGATATAATATGGGGGTCACTGGGCTTTTCCCTTGCCTCTGGGTTCCCCATGGGGTGCACTCTTGCTGTCGTCTCTTCTGGAGCATATGGGGTCCTGTCTGAGAGGAGAGGCCAAGCCACCATCCTCACACATAAGGAGACAGATGTTTAGAGACATTGGGCTGTCTTGGTTCCCCACCCAAACTGGGCATCAGCAGGCTGGTTCCCCTCTCCAACCCCCCTTCCCTTCCTGGGGGCAGAAGGTAGAGCCAAGTGTCCCTGACCAATGTCCCTGTCTGCAGTCACCCAGGGTCCCAGAAGACCTGCTTCCCTGGGAGCCCCTCCCCACCCCGGCCCTCACTCTGGGCTTCTCATGTTTGGGTTCTGATTTACTGTCATTTTCCCTGGGTGGTTCTGATACTGAGTTTATTGGAAAACCCTGACTGAAAATCTGATTCCTTGTAGCTTGTACACAAACAACTATAATTCAAGTTAGGAAACATTGAAATGCTGGAAGAGTTCCAGAGTGGGAGGGAGCCCTTCTGCGTGGGCAGAACAGGGAGGATTTTGAGGAATGCGCATTTGAGCTGTACTCAGAAAGTTAGATAGAGCTGGACATACACAGATGATGCAGATGATGGAAAAGGTGTTCCAGGTGGAGGACCAGCATGGAAAGAAGCATGGAATAGGACAGAGGTTTTCGTTTGTTTGTTTTAAATGAATTTTACCAATAATTAGCTTATATGTGAGGTTATGTAATTTTAAGTCTTAAAATTATTATTAAAAGTATTTCATTATTTCATCCTGCTTATATGAAGACATTTGGTTTGATCAAGAAACCTGAGCATAGCCATCCGAGTGAATCTAGGCTATAGATTGCAGTCTGTATATAGACTATAGTGAGTAGAATCAGCACATTGGGAACATTTTGACCTACGTCAAAACTTTTCAGATGTTTTGGAGAGAGCACTTTTAAATCGATTCTAAAATTTGATATTAAACGTTTATTTATTTCTGTTAAAATTAAGAAAAACAAACCAGAACAAAAATCGCTCTATGAAAAAGACACCTGCACCCGAATGTTTATAGCAGCGCAATTCACAATTGCAAAGGTGTGGAAACAACCCAAGTGTCCATCAATACATGAGTGGATTAGTAAAATGTGGTATATGTATACCATGGAGTACTATTCAGCTTTAAGAAACAATGGTGATATAGCACCTCTTGTATACTCCTGG
>RJWJ010023040.1:15838-25877 GCA_004363605.1 Indri indri | reverse complement strand
AATCACCAAAAAGCATATGAAAAAATACTCAACATTACTAATCGTTAGGGAAATGAAAATCAAAACCACAGTGAGATACCAACTTACCCCTGTCAGAATGGCCATTACCAAAAAGTCAAAGAACAATAGATGCTGATATGGATGTGGTGAAAAAGGAACATTTATATAGTGTTGGTGGGAATGTAAATTTACATGTAAAATACAACCTCTATGGAAAAAAGTATGGAGATTTCTCAAAGAACTAAAAGTAGATCTACCATTTGATTCAGCAATCCCACCATTGGAGATCTATGCAAAGGAAAAGAAGTCATTTTATCAAAAAGACACCTGTACCATATATTTATCACAGTGCAATTCACAATTGCAAAGATATGGAACCAAGCTAAGTGCCTACCAACAGATGACTGGATAAAGAAAATGTGGTATACATATACCATGGAGTACTACTCAGCCATCACAAAGAATGAAATAATGCCTTTTGCAGCAGCTTGAATGGAACTAGAGGCCATTATTCTCAATGAAGTAACTCAGGAACAAAGAACCAAATACTCTGTGTTCTTGCCAATAAGCGGGAGCTAAGCAATGGATATGTATGGTCACACAGAATAACTTAATGGACAATGGAGATTCAGAAGGGGAAGGCAAAGAGGGTGATGATGGATCAAAACAAATTACCTATTGTGTACAATCTACGCTATTCAGGTCAAGGGTATATTAAAAGCCTAGACTGCTCCACTATGCAATTCAGCCATGTAACAAATATCCACTTGTACCCCCTAAATCTATTTAAATTAAAAAATGCTAGTGAGTGTAGCACTAAGAATACATATAGCAATTTGTGACACCTACTGATGACCTCCAGTGCCTAGTGGCTGAACTTGAATGAGCTGAGCCTTGACTCAATGGAGGGAAAAACGGCTTTACAATTATTAGGTCTCTTTTTATATGAGAATATAAAATACCGTTTCTTCTCTTCCTTTGAAGTTTTCCTATGTTCTCCGTAGGCAAGGTAATGCCAGGTACAACTTATTTTTGACAACTACAAGGGAAAATAAATGGTAACCCTACAGAAACCCAAATATTACACAAGTCATGATTGAAGAAATCAAAAGTAAATAGCTGTTTAGTCCTTTATTATTTATGATAAATATGTTAAGTCCACAGAAACCTAAGGTCCATATTAAAATATGTTTTATAAAAATGGGGTATTAAGAAAAGATAAGTAATACTTTGATTACTGTTTATTTAATCTGAAGAAGTCAACATTAACAGACAATGCATTAAGCATGAAGTGTCTCTGATTATTTTCTGTGGTAGACGAATTTTAAAATGGAACCCAGTGATTCCTACCTCCTAGTAGCCATCCCATGTATACATATCTTCTCACTTTGAATGTGGGCTGGACTAGTAATTTCTAACCAATAGAAGAAATCAGGTGTTATTTCTGAGATTGGGTTACCAAAAAACTGTGTTTTCATGTGTGTACTGTTCTTTTTCTCACTTTTTCCCTCTTTGAGTCCTCATTCTGGGGGTAGTAACCTAACATACTGTGAGCTGCTCTATGGAGAGAGCCATGTGGAAAGAACCTGAGGTCTCTGGCCAATATTCAGTTAGGACCTGAGGCCTAACATTAGCCACGTGAGTGTGCTTAGAAGCCCTAGTCAAAAGTTGAGAGGACTAAATCCCTGATCAACACTTTAATTGCAGCCTTGTGAGTAACCCTATGCTAGAATTATAGCTGAGCCATCCCCAGAATCGTGACTCAGAAACTGTGAAATAATACTGCTTTAAGCTACTATGTTTTGTGGTGTTCAAAATGCAGCAATACATAACAAATCTACTATACCATTAAGCATTCCCTAAGATGTTTCTGAGTTGAACATAAAAACTACCCTATCAGGGCAACCTCATTTCTGTTACACTGGGAGTTGAAAATTAAGATTGTGCAGAATGGTTTCCAGGTGGAGGAGCTGCAACAGATAAGGGTAATGATAATACAAAGAAAGCGAACATTCATTTAAAAAATACTTACCAAGCACCTGTCATTTTCCAAAAATTACAAAGAGCTCTCCAAAAACACGACACCTGCCATCATGAAGCTTTCAGTCTAATAATGAGTAAAGACAATTATAGTGTTAGGAATGTTACAATAGGAATGCAAGAGGAAACTCTCCCTGTAATGAGTGGTTGATGAGTTTCAAGATTATAATCAAGAAATAGCCAATGAAAGCACAGTTGACTAACATTTCCTCAGTAATGCCCAAGAAAGTGTGGACATATTTTTCAGAAAAGTTTTTGACTCCTTTTATAGAAAGTTTATATAACTCATTTAATTAACATGATGCATGCCGAGTGCCCTGGAATGACGCTACTTGAGGTGCTGTGGATACAGTAATGATCAAGATACATAAGATCTCTGACCTCAGGAAGCTTACTTTGAAAACAGTATTTACAGTGGTTTATAGACTTATTAAAACCTAGATCTGAAGCCTGAGGTCATCAGTTATATGCTGTATGACTTGGGGCAGTTTACTTAAACAATCAAAGTCTTATTTCCTCAGATATGAAATATGAAAAATAACATCTTGTATTGCTCTTGATAAATTTAATGAGGTAAAATATTAAAAATCCATGTTGCTCAATGTTTGGCATTTAGTATACATGTAATACATTATAATTTTGTAATTTATTCTTACTGTTTCACCTCTTAGGGACTTATGTGCCAAGAATTTTTGCCACTTATACAAAGTATCTTGCCCAAAGCTTTAGCCAAGCATAGAGAAACCTAGTGACCTAGGAATGTTTTAAACACAAAGCCCTTCAGAATCACTCTTGATTACATACATTTGCAGAATTCCAGCATGTATAATAATTGTGTTACCATAAACACACTGTTTCTTATCACGCCATAATGTGCATGTGCTATAATATCCTCACCAACCTTATTCACCTGGCAAATCTTCTACTCGGTGTTAAGGCAGTGCTTTAATGCTCCCTCAGAAACCTGTTTCTGCACACCTCTTTCCATCCCACTGGGTCACGCGCCCCTCGACAGCATTTCCCTGACAATACAGACAGTACTCATCCATCTCTACCAACTAGATTCCATGGCTCTGTGCCCCTCTGGACTGTGAATAACATTTTCTCTTGATTCCATGTTTTTTAAATTTTCCCCAATTCGTGGTTTGAAAGCATGAACTTTGAGTTCAAATCCTGTCTTTGAAACTGACTTATTCTGTTCAATGGGAAAATTACTAAACTTTTGGACCTTGGTATTTTCACTTCTAGCATGTGGATAACAATAGTAACCTTTCTATAATGATTACATGTGATTATATAGGTGGAATAACTAACACAGAACCTTGAGGATATTTAGTAAATTAAAGATGTTGATATTATCAGCAGCAGCATCACCTGAGTGCATAGACAGCTAAGAAGAATGTGGACAACAGTGGACAGTTGTGACTGTCACACTTCAGAACCAGTTAATTGCAGTACTTAAAATCACATATTCTGAAGTCAGACTACTTGTGTTTAATTTCTTTCCTATTAACTCTGTGCTATTTGATAAGTGACATCCAATTTAAGTCTGTTGCTTCAACTTAACTTGGAGGATAATGATAATAGTATCTTTAATTTGGTATGACAGCTAAATGAAATAAGGCATGTTAAACTCTTGGGACAGTGACAGGACCATCATAACTGCTCACAAAATATTAGCCATTATAAAGGTGATATATTGCCTCTGACAGTTTTAAACTTTTTTATATGAATATTGGATTTTTCTTTTTAAAGTTTTATTTTCATTGTATATATTTAAGGTGTACAACATGTTTTCATATTCATATGCATAGTGAAGTGATTATTACAGACAAGCAAATTAACATATCCATTATTTTACATAGTTACCTGTGGGGGTGGTAAGAGCACCTGCAATAAAGTCTCTTGGCAAATTTACAGAATACAGTACAATATTATTAACTATAATCATCATGCTATACGTTAGATCTCTAGACTTATTTACCCTTTATAACTGCAATTTTATATCCTTTTGCTAACATCTCCTGTTTCTCCCCACTCCTTATTCCTGGTAACCACTGTTCTACTCTGTTGCTATGTATTCAACTTTTTTATATTTCAGAAATAAGTGAGATCATGTGATATTTATCTTCTCTGAATTATTTTACTTAGCATAATGTCTTCCAGGTTCATCCATGTTGTCACAAATGGCAAAATCTCTTTCTTTATTAAGGTTGAATAAGATTTCATTTCAGATATCTTGGCCTCCCTGTTCATTGCAGCATTATTCACAATAGCCAAGATATGGAAACAATCTAAGTATCTATCTATGGATGAATGGATAAAGAAAATGTCTTTGGTTTCTTGATTTAGGCTTCATGTACTATCAAAACACTTTCAAGATGTTCTTCTCTGTTGCATTTTCACATTTTGGTAACACAGTCTTCAGATAAATTTTGTTAGGGAGAATGGTTTAAAATTCCCTTGTAGAAGTCACCCTTAAATTAATGTATTGGTTATTACTTTTAATCATTTAATAGTATGAAAATATACTAGAGTCAAATTACTCTAACAGGAATTCATAGCGGGTAAAGTACATTTTTCCAATCTTTTATTTGAAATCTTTACATTCCAAGAATGAATGTCAAATACTTCCAGAGTCCTTTCGCTGGTTCCTTCCCATCTGGATCAGTTGTTCCTTCTTGCGTTCAGGTTTTCGTTTGGATAATGACATGCCCTGTTTAGTCTCTGAGCCAGTAGGTGGTGTTTGTGGCTGCGATTCGACCACACCCTTTATGATGAGTCAGTAGATGCAGTAAAGGGTGTGCAAATGACCTCCCTGTCAGTAGGTGGCACTTGCTAAGAGGAGTGAGCTGCAGTGCTGCTTTTGGGTCCTGGAGAGGCCCTCTTGTGCCTGGGGAGGTGGGTGGGGCGCTGGGACTTCCAGGTATGTCCTTATTCTCCACCTCAGTGGGGGCAGGTAGGGGAGTGAGTCTGGGTGGGGCTGGGTTGGGTAAGCCTGCCCTCAGGCTCCACAACTGCTGTTAGCAGGGGTCAAAGGTCTGTTCTTTGCTTCTGTGCTGCTGGGAGGGCCTGAAATGGCTCCACTCAGCTGAAAGTCTGGGCTTGGGGGATGAGGCTGAATATAGTATTTCTCTTTAAACATCATGGAATAATACTTGCATGCTCAAGCCCATATATTTGTTCAAAACAGTTTTAGAATACAGAAATCTTTATATGGTCATAAAAATTTGTGAATCTGATTTTTTTGCCACTGGAAAAAACAAACAAACAAACAAAAAAACACCTGAAACTTACTTTAATTCATGTTTGTTTGTTTTCTTTCTTTTTTTTTTTTTTTCCAAGTCTTATTCTGTAACGTGTTTTGTGCTTAGGGGTATGAGGGTGGTGATCTGCCCTTTTTTAAAGGCTTCTTTCAGCTGTTTGTCAGATTTTCATAGTTCTAACAAACACAAACAAAAGGTACGAAGGTCCCCATTCCTTGTATTGCTTACCCTTGGCATTTTTTTTTACCTGAAATTTTACCAAACATAAGCAGCCACTGTCATAATCACTAACTTTTGCAATTTTAGTAATATTTAGATAAATGGCTGCCTTATCTACATTGTTTTATTATTATTCTCTCTAAAAGTGTTCAAAATAAAGCAGGTTTATAACATATTTCATTTTGCAATAAGCCTTTGCAAACCACTGAGATCATAGTATCTATCTAATAAAAGATACTTGCTTCATAGCTTCTTTTCAGATTTAAAAATTTGCTCTGTCTTTCAGAGGTGGTAGCCCTAACTAATAAATGCATCCTAGTCCCATCTGAATTGAGTTTCAGTTATAATTCCTCCTTTTCACCTTTCTCTGTGTAGGTCTCTGGAACTGATCACATCTGTCTCCTTTGAGAGGAGCTGGAATGGTTCTTGTTAAGAACCACAGTATTTCATCCAGATGTTGTAACTTACCCACTAGAGTAACGGTAATCAGCCAGTAATCAGACTGTTATTAATGCTCCCAGGTTTTCTTTCAATTTCACTGGCAAAGTCACGTAATAAATGGCAAAGCACTTTTTCATTTTCTTCCAATTATACAACCTCAGTCCATGCCTCGATTTGTTTCTCCCAAATGTGCGTGGGAATTATTAGCACATCTCCAAAGTTGTTTTAAATGACTGTAATTTATCATAACGATGAATGTTATTTAATGAGGACATACTGTGTGCTGAAAGTATTCTTATTACATTAACACATTAACTGATTTAATCTTTAAAACAACTTCATGAAATAAGAATTAACGTTAACTTTATTTTATGGTTGAGAAATCTGAAGCACAAGGAGATTAAGTATCCTGCCCTAGGCAACATTTCTATCAAATAAGTGGTATCACAGTTATGTGAACACAGACAATGGTATGTTCTAGTTTTATTTGCTCATTTGAATATATCATAAGTAAGTGTAAATGAAATTCATATAAGAAAAGTAGAAATGAACCACAGATAGCTTCAAGTGAGGTAAATTTAGTTGTGACTTTGTGGAATCATATACAGATAACTTCTCTCCAAGGTACACAAAGAACACTTATTTGAAGCCTTATGATCCTTTCTTTCTTTTTTATTTTCTTTTTTTTTCTTTTTTTTTACAAAAATGGAAAGCCAAACCTAAAATTCATATAGAATTGCAAGGGGCTACAAATAGACAAAATAATATTGAAAATAGAAAGCAAAGGTGGGGGACTGACACTCTCCAATATCAAAACTTACAAAGCTTTAGTAATCAAAATACTGTCGCATTGCCATTAGGATAGATATATAGACCAATAGAATAGAAATGAGTGTAGAAATAAACCCTCACATCTATGGTCAACTGATTTTTGCTAAGGGTTCCAAAATCATTCAATGAAGAAAAAAGTAATCTCTAGAACAATGGTGCTGGGATAACATGTAAAAGAATGAAGTTGGACTTCAATTTCACTCCATCTACAAAAATTAACTCAAAATGGATCAACTGTCAGCCTTATACATAAGAGCTAAAACTGTAAAATGAGTAGAATAAAACTTAAGGGTAAATCTTTATGACCTAAGATTTAGCAACGCATTCTTAGGTTTGACACTATAAGCACAAGTAAGAAAAGAATAAATGAACAAATCGAACTTGCATTTTTTTTTTTTAATTTACATCCAATGACATTACCAAGAAAGTGAAAAAGAAACAACCTACAGTATGGGAGAAAGTATTTGCAAATCATATATTCAACTGATAAGGACTTAACATTCAGAGTATATAAATGCTCTTACAACTCAACAGCAAAATGCAAACCACCCAATTTAAAAATGGACAAGGGGCTTAAATAGACAATCATCCAAAGATGTACAAATGGCTAACATGTACATGAAAAGATGTTCAACATCATTGATGATTAAGGACATGTACATTAAAACCACAAGGAGATAACACTTCATACCCACTAGGATAACTGCAACTAAAAATACAGAATAGAACAAGTGTTGACAAGAATTTATAGAAATAGGAACACTTAATCATTGCTGGTGGGAAAGTAAGATGATGTAGTTCCTGTGGAATCAGTTCTGTGGATCTTCGAAAAGTTAAACATAGAATTACCATTTGACCCAGTAACTCCAGTCCTAGTGCATACTGAAAATAATTGAAAACGAGCACTCAAAAATACTTGTTCATCAGCGTTCATAGCAGCATTAGTCAAAATCATTGCAAGGTGGACAAAATCCCTATGTTCACCAAGAGATCAATGCATATACACGTCGTGAGGTATTTAAAAACAATAGAATATTACTTAACCATAAAAAGGAGTGAAGTAATGAAACTTACTACCACTTAGATACACCTCAAAAACACACAAAGTGAAAGAAGGCAGACATAAAAGGTCAAATGTCTGTAATTCGTTGTACATGAAATGTCCAGAACATGCAAGTCTGCAAAGACAGAAAGCAGAATAGTGATTGCTAGTAGAGGCAAGATGGGGGAGTGGGGAGTGATCACTTAGTGAGAAAGGAGTGTTCTTCTGGGGTGATGAAAAAGCTTTGAACCTAGAAAGAGGTGGGGGTTTGCAGGACGTTGCTAATGCACTAGTTGCTGCTGAATTGTACACTTTAAAAAAGAGTTAACTGAGCGTTACGTAAATTTCACCTCAACTAAAAAAATAGTCTCGGGCCTTCATTCTTCTTGTATCTTGTAGTGTAAACATCTTACCAAAATTGCCATTCTTGGTGTGATTTTAGTATTTAAAGATGCATTTTCTGCCCTATACTTAATATAATCCCTACACAGAAGCAAACAAATTTATATGGTATTCAACCAAAGAAAGAGCAATTCTTACAATGATAGAAGGAAAGTAGCTATATTGGACTAATTGATAGAATAAAGAATGTCTTAATGAGAAAGTTAAGGAATTATAGAGTGATATGAGTTACTATTTATTTCGAAATACTTTAGATTTGCAGAAAGGTAGCCAAAATAATACAAAAAGGTCCCATATGCTTTTCAACCCACTTCCTTTAATGTTAGCATCATACATAACTATGGTACAATTGTCCAAAACAAAACCTTAACATTGGTTCAGTAATATTAAACAAGCTACACCTTTATTTGGATTTGACCAGTTTTTCCACTAATGTCCTTTTTTTTTCCTATTTCAGGATTCCATCCAGAATACATTGCATTTGATTTTTACATCTCTTTAATCTCTTCTAGTCTGTGACATTTTCCTAGGCTTTCCTTACTTTTTGTAACCTGACAAGGTTACCAAAACAATCTTGAAGAGTACTTGTCATGCATTTTGTATAACGTCTCTTAATTTTTGTTTGCCTGACATTTTCTCAAGATTAAACTAATGGAGTCTAATGGGATTTGAGGAAGAATAAAATAGATATGAAATCACATTTTCTTCACATTATGTGAGGGTATACATAGTATCACAATGCCTTAACACTAGAGATATTATTGATTACTTGTTAAGGTGATGCTTCAGTACAAAGCTATTGTTCTTCTCCGCACTGTATTCTTTATAAGTAAGTCACTCCCTGCCCATACTCAAAGGGAGGGAAATTAGTCTTCACCATCTGGATGGGTGCGTATGTGCACTTATGCTTAGGAATTCTGTAAGGAAGATTTGTTCTTTCCCCACCATGCATATTAATATATTCAAATATTTATTTATATCAGTATAAGCTAATGAAACTATGTACTGTATTTCTTGGTTATAAGCCAATATTATTATTATTTTTTGTTGCTAAAATTGTTCCAGTATTGACTGTTGGAAGCTCTTTCAGGTTGGCTCTGTGTCCTTTTGACATGCCCCAATCTAAAGTGTAATTTTTATTTTACTGCCTTTTGTCTTACATTTTGACATTAGAACTTGACTGACCGACTCCACTGTATTATAGCTCAAGAGTCATGGTTCTTAAATATTGAGATTTACAGCTTCTTTGAAAATCTGATGAAATTTATGAATTGTCAACCCAGGAGAAAAAAATGCACTCATATAACCAAAATCCTATTTAAAATGTCACAGGAGGCACAGATTTCCTGATATTTTTTTTGTGTAACGCCTGGAACCTACATGGGCACCCACTAGCACGCCATAGGCTCCTTCTAAACAACAATAGCAACAACAAAACCCTGCCTTCATCAGAGACATCTGGATTCTTCCTACATGGGTCCCCCCCAAAAAAACAATGATGGTCGATCAGATAAGTATATTGATAGAAGAGGTGTGCATGCAGCCAGAGCTTTTATTCACATCTATGTTATTTGAATATTTAGACATATATATATGTCTATATATATATATATATATATATATATATATATATATATATATATATATGTTGGCATAAACGCAGTGACAGAGGAGAAAGAGAGAACTGTTGGGAGAATTTTGGTCACATTTCTGTTCTGCAACAAATTGAGTTCCCTGGAGGAACTAGTGGATTAAACGGCTGCTGAGGTGTCTGGCTTTCTCAGCTGCTGGCTTAATC
>RJWJ010023040.1:0-15738 GCA_004363605.1 Indri indri | reverse complement strand
TATATATATATATATATATATATATATATGTTGGCATAAACGCAGTGACAGAGGAGAAAGAGAGAACTGTTGGGAGAATTTTGGTCACATTTCTGTTCTGCAACAAATTGAGTTCCCTGGAGGAACTAGTGGATTAAACGGCTGCTGAGGTGTCTGGCTTTCTCAGCTGCTGGCTTAATCATGCCCTTAGAACATGAGACATTACAGTAACCATGTGCCAGGGGTTGATCCTTTTGTTAAATGTTTCCACCTTGGGAAGTGATACAAATTTTTTCCTCTAGCAAGACCATTTTCTTTTGCTCCTAGGTTAACTATGATTATCATTTACTAGGACCAGATCCTCTTACCATTTTAACATGCCCCTGTCAGTGTCTTTAAGAGCTACCATGAGGATCAGTGGAATGGCATTTCTGAGCCACTGTGAGCACCCGATATGAAAAGATTTATATAGATGAAAGGTGATTATTTCATTGCTATGAAGGTGCCTTTGGAGATTTTCACATGTACAAGCAGAGGGATCATGCAGGCCTTACAGCTTTTTCATTTTCTCATTGAAGAGTCTTTTCTGAACTGTATACAATGTGCAGAGTGATAGCTTCTGAAACCACACAGCACACCAGGATTGCCAAATCAATATAGCTCCATTAGTCAGATACATGCAGCAGAAGATTTATTTCATAAGTCTAAAAAAGTGCTAAGCCATGGATACCTTCTCTACTGGTGAAATATATTTTTATATCGACACATGAAGTTAATCAGAAGGCCACACATTGATTAGGTATTGACAGGATCATTTTTTCTATAGTTAATAGTCTCAGATTTTATGCTACAGCAAGCCTTTCTGAAATTTTCTGCTACTTTTAAAAAACAAACTTCACATATTATTTAGATTGAAATACACTGTACAAAATATATTTTTCTCATAAAAAAATAAAGCAATATATTCTGTATTATTCCTAGATAAATTACAAAACATTTACATTTGTAAGTTTTGTTAGGTGTTGCTTGTAGAGACAAGATAATTATTATGGATTAAATTGTGTCCTCCCCAAATTCATATATTAAAGCCCTAACCTCCAGTGTGACTGTGTTTCATGATAAAGCCTTTAGGAGGTAATTAAGATTAAATGAGGTCATAAGGGTGAGGACCTAATCTGATAGGGCTTGTGCCCCTATAAGAACAGAAAGATACACCAGAGCAAGCTCTCTCTTGGCCATGTAAGGACACAGCAGGGAAGAGTAATATTTTTGAATATGAGTCCTGTCGTGAAACCAATGCAGTGCAGACAGCTCAAAATATCAGTGAAGTATTTGGGAAGAATCGGGTTAATGAATGAACAGTACATCTGTGGTTTGAGAAGTTCCATTCTGGTGATTTTAGTCTTGGAAATGAGTTATGTGGGTGACCTGAGACTGAAGTGGCTAATGAAGAGCTGAAAGCTTTAGTGGAAGTGAATCCATCTCAACCTACACGTGAATTAGCAGCAAGGTTTGACATTACTATTCCAACAATACTGGGCCATTTGAAACAAATCGTCATGGTAAAGAAACTGGATAGATGGGTACTGCATGAAATAAACAAGCATCAGAAGAGAAATCATCTCGAAGCTTGCCTTTCTTTGCTGTCGTGACATAAAGGTGCACCATTTCTACTCTGTATTGTAATACGTGATGAAAAATGGACTCTTTTTGACAATTGCAAGCATTCAGCACAATGTCTGGATGAAGATGAAGTGAGGAAGCACAGTATATTTTCAAGTTCCTAAATAATGACATTGCACTGTTGGAACACTTAGGGCTTCTTGATAGTGTAAGTTAGAGGTTAGTTATAGAACTCTGGGAATTTCCCAGGACATTTCACTTGAATATGAACTTTGATTACAAAATTTGTGACTTTTTCAAGCCAAAATTTGTGAAAAATTGAAATACTTTTCCTGACTTCATTTCTTGACTCAATTTATAATCATGTTGAAAACCACTGTCTTCAATCCAACCCTCAGACACATGAGACCGTCCTAGGGGATCATCCATATAGTCCAGACCAAAGGAACTACCAAGACAACACATAGGACTGAGAGCAAATAAATGTCTTATAGGAACAAAGATAACTCATAGAGTAGCCAAAAACATATTAGGAATAAGACCTGAAAGCTATAAATTCCTCCTTCAAAGTTGCATTCTGAAAACTCTGTTTCAGCCTATGTTGGCAATAAATAAGTGAAAACAATACTCAACAATAGGACTATGTATTCTAGTTAACACTTCCTTGCTAAATGGTTTGAGAAGGAAGTGAAAAGGTTCTGTGTCTCAAAGGCTGATACCATGAAAAGGATAATATAACTTACATATAAAAGGTAAACTTGAACCTATAATCAGAAGAGAACAGCCAGGTGTTAATGATTTGTTATTTCTCTGTTACTTGGATCTGAGTCAGTTTGGATAATATATCATAGCTTCACTTTGCCATATTATATCATCTGGTCTATTCTAGGATCACTGCTTGAAAGGAAAGCCCAGAACTCAGAAACCAAACTGCCAATTACTTTCTTGAACAGTTTTATTAATTTAGACACTTACCAGTAATTCATACAATGTCTATTTTGAGGTTTAGCTTTCTACCAAATCTTTCCTTAATTGATAGGCTAAAATAATGGCATATACTCTTTTAATCTTAATTTCTGAATACTGGTGTCCTAAAACTTTTATATGTTTATTAGGTTTATCTTTTTATTTTAATTGTCTTTTCAGTAATTTGGCATTTTAAAATAAATTTTGTTTTTTCCTTTCATGAGGTAATAACCACTTTTCTTTCTTATTTTCTTCCTTTTGTTCTCTTCCATTCAAATGCCTTCCATGTGTTTGGTACTATGATAGATTTTGAAAACAGAAAAATAAGTAAGCAGCCTGCAAAGAGAGATACCTCTATTATAGTTTATACATTGGTTGTATAACTAACAACCTATGGGAATGCAAGAAAAGAATGTTTTATATTCAGTTGCATCCCTGCATCTAGGGTAATTCTTGGCACCTAAAAGGTTTTTACACGTCCAACACTGAATTCCACAAAATAACCTGTCATAGAGCAAAACTGATTTTATATTTTACTGCCATAAAGGAGGCGACTAATTAATAGAATCTTAGTAACATCTCAGAGGGCAGAGGGAAAAGGAGGGATAAGGGTTGTAGGGTCTGGTTTAGCTGGATCTTTTCATGGTGTGAGAGTGGGTAAAGGAAAAGCCGATGATGATTTTGATAAGGATTAGGCAAACTTCACCACAAAATAGTTTAGGATTGATGAACAGAACAAAGTGAGGGTTTCTAAGCAAGTCTTTAAGATTGAACAGTCATTTGATGAGCTATCTTTTGTCTCAAGAAGGAATTTACTCAAATGATAACTAGCTGAATAGTCCATTCTGACAAATTATGTTTGCGTAAGTTCCCAAAATAAACAAAGTTATTTGTAACTTCATCTTCTTGAGGCAACAGTTTTCTGGAATATTAAAACCATGCTAATGCAGATAATCAGCTATGTGGATATAAATGCATTTAGTTTTCACAGAAAGTAGGTGCTCTGTAGAATTGAACCTAAATGGTCTGCTTTTTTCAAGGTCATTTGTAGGATATGATATATCAGAGACAATTGTGAAAAGTGTAAACAAATAATACAAAAATTGTAGTAGAAAATAAGATTTAGTGGATTTAAAAGGATAGATGTAATTCATGGCCATGCACAGAAAAATTGTCACTGTATCTGACTTTTGAGCAGAAATTGTGTTTACTTACAACCTGTTCTTGTTTTGTCAAAGCATGTCTAGCATTCATTGCCTGGTTGACCTCAGATCTTCCCATATTTCTCTGAGATTTGCTATCATCTTGACACCAAGAGGTTTTGCTGAATTCCAGCTGGTATCATTGAACATGCTTGCTCTGTCTGTTGTACTAAGTGCTGGATTTGCCTTAAAAGACTAAATGCACTTTATATAAAAAATAACAGCATCAGTAATAAACAATCAAAAACTCAAGGGCTCACAGCAATGGACATACTTATTTAAATACAAACTCTGACATCTACCAGCTAAATAACTTGGGCAAGCTAATTACTCTTTCTGAGCCTCAGTATTTTCTTTTTTATTTTAAAAGTGAAGATATCACACTTTTTAAAATTAAAAGTTATATTTTTCATACAAAATTCCTTTAGATAAATATTTTACCTTTATTATTTTATTTAGCAAACTACAATGACTGGCCATTTCAGTGTGAAAATATAGGCTGAAGACCATGGTGAAGTCATGGTTTTATGATGATGAATAAACAAATGAATGGCTGTTTTGATATGTGAAAGAAGTAATAGGAATTGTATTTTTGTAAGGATACCTAGGAAAAGTGAGAGAAGCACTGAAGAGGAAGTGTTGGATGGGAGTGGAAAAAAGAGAGAAGAAAAAAAGTCAAGAGAAAGAAGCAAGGAGATAGAGAGATGACTTAGCAAGTGGCTGGTGAACAGGAACTGGGCATTGGGGAAACAGTCTCTGGAATTAGAATGTGTCTTTGGTGAGTGTTCAAAACACCCACCACCCCCTTCCTTCTCCTGATTGATTGGTCTCTTTGGAGACATTGTGGCTCCTTCATGGGTCTTGGTTGGCTATACCTATATTATAGGAAGAGGCTTGTTTGGGAGAAATTTCTCCCCATTAGATGGAGACTAGGGCGTCTGTCTGGAAGAGTACTCTAGAAATTTTGCTTTGATGCACTTTGGAAGGCCTTTCGTCTGGCTCATTCTGTCTGTGTCTAAGTGTGTGTGTGTGTTATCCACGTTACTTGGATCACAGCTCCCTTTTATATCCCTATACCTTGCCTTCACTTTATGTCAGGTACATAATTTCTAGACAGTGAAGGGGTTTCTATACTGGGGTCAGAGGACTCTGTATAACAACGTTGGGATCACACATTCTGAAATCCTGCTGAGATTCACTTTGGGAAGTTTATTTCCCAGCATTACTCCACGGGAGGGAAGTGCCTCAATTCATCTTGTGGGGCTGCACTTGTGCCTATTGTACTATTTTCTCTTTGACAGTCTGGGCTTTCTATCAGGTGAAAGAAATTGAAAGTTTGATTTAGGTCCAAATCAGAAGATTGGGTGCCCCTACAAATTATTGGAGACACCCTTTTTTGAACTATAGACAAAATGTAATAAAAATAGGAACCAGGCACCCATGATACCAGAAGGTAGCTCTCTGGGACACCTTCTCAAGGACGGGGAGTCCATTAGATTTTCCCCATTGACCCTCAGGCAGTTAGTTTTTCTTTAAAACACTGCTTGGCTGCATTATTCACTGGGATCGGGAGAACAATGGCTAGTGAATCAATCCCTGAACTATAATTCAGTTCTACTGTTAGATTTATTCTGCAGAAGGGAGGAAAAATGGGATGAGATCCCATATGTACAGTGCTTTATGTTACTCTGGCAACATAAGCTAATGCAGAAAAAGGGTGTAAGGTTATGATCCAGCAGACTAATGATGAGAAAAAGCCTATGCTGCCTGAATCCTGAGAAAAGGATGGTAATACCTTGATTATACGGTCAAGTGAGCCATTAGCTCCCTGTAGCTGTGCCACCAATACTTGAGCCAGGGTCCCCATCTTCAGAGGGTCAGGAGCCAGGAACAACAGGAGTGGTCTCCCCTCCCACAACCGACAGGGAACTTGTTTCAGTCAGAGTGCCACCGTAGCCCCAGGAGGGCAATTTTTTCTTCGGCAGATACCCCTAGAGGGCATTGATGCTGCCACAGGTCAGCCTATGGTATTTGTCTGGATCTATTCTGCATTTTGCATCCCTGACTTTTCTAATTGAAAAAATAACATGCTTACATATCAAAATGATTCAAGGAAGATGGAAAACTTGTTTTCCCCAATATTTGCAACTCACAACTCACTTGGGCAGATGTTCAGAGTCTGCTCAACACTTTACTAAGAAGATTGGAGAATAGTTCTAGATAAGACCAGGGAAGAAGCATACTGCATCATGCCAACTCTCACAGTAACCTGGTAAGGGCATCTGTGCAGGTTGCAGTGCCCACCTTGGACCCAGGATAGAATGTGAACATTAGAGACAGACCTAAGCTTGAGCATTATTGAGATTGCATCTTGGTTGGCCTCTGCAAGGGAGTGCCGAAACAGAGGAGTCTTAATAAACTTCAGGAGGTTAGGCAGAAAACTAATAAAAGCCCTTTGGAATTCTTAGAGTGTATTTTTGAAGAATACAGGCAGTATGCAGACATTGATCCAGAGCTGTCAGCAAATTCTAAAATGGTAAATATGACTTTCATCAGCCAAAGTGCTCCTGACATTCAGGAAAAGTTTCAAAAATTGGATGGGGATTTGGGTATGTCTGTGTCTCAGTTGGTAGAAATTGCTTTTAAGTTGTTCACTGATAGAGATGAGATGATGGAGAAAAGAGAACAACAAAAAATAAAACAACAGGCCAGCCTTCTGGCTGCTGCTTTGACACAAAGAACTCTGGGATGACAGCCTAGATGCCCCTCAGGTGCTTCACCCAAGGTAGAACCCCCTTGCCCCAGACTCCCCAAAAAAGGGGACATCCCACTGTGGGTTGCAATCAGTGTGCCTACTTCAAACAGAAAGGGCACTGGAAAAGCGATTGCCCATACCTTAAAAAGACTCATACTGGGAGGAATCCTCTTCCCATTCACCCAATGCCCAAGCTAGCCAGGAGGCTTGAGGCTGAAAACATTAAGGATGGGGACCACGAATGACTGGGGCCCAGGGGTTCCTCCTAACCCAAGCAACACCATCTATATTTCCCACAAGGAGCCTAAGTTGTGATAACAGTGGGAAATAGACTTTTGGACTTTTTAGTAGATACGAGCACCATATATTTAGTAATAACCACCTGGCTGTCTAAACTCTCCTCAGATACTATAAAAGTGACTGGGGCTTCAGGAGGAACCATGAGGAGGCCAAAACCTTGGATTGCCAAGTAGACCTGACCCCCTTGAAACACAGTTTCCTGTATATGCCTGAGTGTCCCATTCCTTTGCTGGGACATGATCTTTTAACCAAACTAAATGCCAAAGTTACCTTCAGCCCGGGACAGCTGAATATCAGGGCACCTCCCAAACAGACCTGTGCCCTGCAGGCTACCTTGCTACAATCAGAAGTCACTGGACCTGCTCCCACTCCTGAAGAGATACTCCAAGAGATGAATACGGAGGTGTGGGTGGATGGGAGGCCAGGAAGGGCTAAAACCCACCATCCCAGTGCAAGTCAAGGTGCAGGCAGGAGTGGCACTGCCACATTTGAAGCAATATCCATTGAGAGAACAAGTGCAACGGGGAATCCAACCTTTGTCGTCTACTTTCCTTCAGTTTAGACTCATTAGACCTTGCCAGTCCCCATATAACACACCCATCCTGCCCGTCCAGAAGCCTGGGACTAAGGAATACAGATTTTTTCAAGACCTGAGAGCCATTAATCAAACTGTAGAAGACATTCACCTGGTGGTCCCCAACCCTTACGCCCTGCTCACAACCCTGATTAGTGAGCTCTGCTGGTTCATAGTTTTAGATTTAAAGGATGCTTCCTTCTGCATCCTTCTGAGCCCAGAGTCGCAGGAACTGTTTGCTTTTGAATGGGAGGACCCAAATATGAAAGCAAAGCAACAATACTATTGGGAAATTCTTCCCCAAGGCTTTAAAAACTCCCCTACCATTTTTGGGGAGATTCTTGCTAAAGACCTCCAAGACCTCCAATTAAATGGTGAAACTTTACTTAGTGGTCCCTTGAGACCACTAAGGGAAAGTGGGAGCTTCACTCTACTTTGGGGTTCACATAGGATATAGAGAATAATCAAAAAGGTAACACAGAGAAGAGCAATCAAGCATAAGTGGAAATAAGAAATTTCATTGAGAATTTCTTAGAAGTGAAGGGAGATTAAAGAAAAAGAAATTAATGATACTGCTTAGAGGACATAGGATTTCTATCTGAATATGACAGGGGTTGGGGATCAAGATAGTTTTAAATCAATTTAAAAAAGAAAAAAACAGCTAGAACCCTTGGAGATAGCCAAGCCAATAATATTTCTGTTAAAGTTATCATGAATATGACAATTATTTGGCACTCAGCAAATGTTATTTCACTTCTTTTTATTTGTTGTTCTCAATATACAAAAATATCTGGCAATTTTCAAAAGAAGTATTTTCCTTCTTATTACCATCATATGATTTTAACAAAAGCACTGACATAACAGAGACATAAACCATCTGTTAAAATTTTAGGACCCTCAAAATATGTCTATTTCTTCACTTCTCTGGGAAGGGAGTGTCAAGTACAATTCACCACACAGTTCACAAGGAAAAATTCTCCATTTCTGCAGAAAGTAGTCTTTCCCTGAGGGTTACATGCACTAGTTCAGCTGTCACTCGCACTTCCTAAAATCAGGAGCTTCCATGATAGTTTTATTTCCCCAGCACTGTGAGAACATATTTCAGTATTAAAAAAAAAAAGAAAGAAAGAAAACATAAACTAGAAAGTTTGTTATAGTCCCATTTGCCTGTTATATTCATTTGAAATTATGAACTAAGATTATGAATTATTGAATTAACATTTTCACTGATTACATTAACAGCCAAACTTGAAAATGTGAAGTGTCTTTTTTTAATCAGTCCAATTGGCATAGCAAACACCTGTTAATCAAGGTGAGCAGTACTGCCAATTGGCGGTATTCTATTAGTAGAGTCCACTTGCAACATTTTTATTGTAATTATTTAGTATCAGTTCCCAACTTATTTTGAAACATGATCAATTCACATAGTATCTCTTTGTTACTAGGTTGTTGTTTTCAAATGTTTTTCAACAGTCACAGCTGTTTTTTAGTACCAGTGACAATGAATATACGTTGAAGGACCTACTTTCAGCAGATATTGAAACCAGAAGCTTCGAAACTGTTTAGCCTCATATCTTCAGAGATATGTTCTAAATTTCCTAGTTCTAAATTTCCAAAATTTTGTAAACTGGTCCATTAGTCCTCAAATCCAGAATGGGTTTTTTCTCTACCAAATAATAAACAAAGTTTTCTCTACCAAACATAAACAGATGAATTTGGAGAACTTTTAGGAAAAATAAAACATGACTAAAAGCCTCTTCTACAATTCCACTTGACTTTTTTCTCCTTAATCTATTCTTCCATTGCCTCCGGTTCCATTTTCTTGTATTCTAGGGCAAGTACAGCCTGCTTTAACCATAAAAGTAGAATGAAGGGAATAATATTAAAACAAAGTAACATAGGGAAGATGCAATGAACCTGATGTTTTCCAAATGGAAAGTGAAAACTTGCAAGGTTTGTAGTTCAGATAAAACCAGACTGTGGTCGCCATGTCAGAATAATTACATACCTGTGGAATTGCTGTGGTATAAGTGTGCTCATTTAAAATTGATATATACTGCCCAATCATTCTCTCTAAGTTTTGCATTATATTCCCAGCAAATCAATAATGTTCAGAAGTATCTTTTCCCCTCATTCTCACCAAAACTGGCTTCCAATCCTCTTAAATTTTGCTAATCTGCTTATTGAAAAGCAAATATAATTTATGTTTTATTTTATATATTTCTTCAATAATCAGTGAAGATAAGCATTTTTCATATATTTATTGGCCATTCATATTTACTTTTTATTAGAATCATTTATTTTATATTTACATGTACGTAGCTAATGTTCCCACCAGAATTTCAATTGAAAAGTAAATCTTTCTTATGTCTCTGCTTTGTCCCATTAGAGTCTAAATGTCTTATAAATATACTGTTCAAAAAACATGCATTTGATGAAAGAGTAAATGGCATTTCTAGTACTAGTTTAGTTGAAAATTATCTTTAGATTTTACAGTAAACACTATAATTTAACTTTCTTTTTGAGAAAAAATGCATATTTTTTATAACTTTCATCAATATGAAATTTAATTTTCTTCTGTTCCAAGCAAGGATTATGTGCTTTAAGATAAAATATGAAATAATATTACACCACAAAGTAAAATATATTGTAGAGAATAAGGCTCTAACATCAAAATGTTCCCTTTCTTTGGTTGTATTAGCAATAGTGCAGTTAATATGACAGTCAAACTTCTGCTTGTATTGCTTTGTTTCATTTTCACAGTCAAGGCCAACATGTAGCATCAAGTAGCCAGGACAACAAAATGCTCAAAACCAATTTATAGTACTTTGTATTTCTGCTAGAACCTTGATGACCTGGATCCATTTTAGTGGCTTATGCAGTATAGGATAAAAAGTATAGCTCCACTACAAAAATTTCCTAATTTTTTGTGAGAATAGTGCATTGTCTTTAGACTGTCAATTCCAAAAGAAACTTTTGAGCAAATGTTTGGATTCAGGTAAATAAAAGGACAAAAAGGAAACACAAAAGGCTTCTGAAATATCTATATATGGCTATAGATTATTTCAAAATTATCTGATTAAAAAATTTCCTGCAATTTTCAGAAGGCGCCACATATTGTTTAAGTGATTTTTTTCCTGTGTATAAATAATCATTTTATAATTAGCATAATAAGGTAATTTTTTTCTATAATGAACCAATGAAATCAGTCTTTCAATTCTCAATTCCCGTTATTACTAACATACATCACATCACATAGTTATGGTTCCTAGGAAGACAGAACAATTATAATTAAAAGAAAGCTTTCTTTATCTGGCTGAATTTAACTGAACTTTATTGGTCCATGGAACACCACATGCCACTGATAACAAGTGCCACTCTAAGGCCAACAAAGAGAAATATTTTATAAGCTCTAGGGTTAGAGTAACTTCCCAAGTTTCTATTCACTGTATCCAAATATTCCACTTACATAATTGAGAACTGTCCCCTTTTGTCTAAGAGGGCTTAGCTTGCTCTCCAATGTTTCTGTCACTACAAGGCACTTTCTTGCCCCACGATATTCCCCAATGGGAGGGATTTAGATACTTTATTGTTCAGTCTTTTGCTTTTAGGAGGAAATCCTTGTTTGTAGACCTGAAGCTTTTACAACTTCTCATTCCCTTTTTAAGAAAAAGAATGTAAGATTGCAAATACAATATAAGGTTTTACAATAATTATGTAAAATATAAACAAAGTTACCAACTTTAAGGAACCTTGAGAAATGATGAAACTATCACAATATCCACAAAAACACAGCATAATGTTTTACTAATAAATTAGCTGGTATAACTCTTACACTTTTCCTATTTACTCACTGAAAGATATGCATGAGCTTTTGCCTGAAACATTTCACTTTAGTTCAGTTAACTGCACCATGACTTTTGCCTGATTTTTGTATAGAATCACTCAACTTCTTCAGGGCAAGATGCTCAAATATTATAAGATGTAATCCAACTCATTAGGATATATAAAATAAGAATTTAAGCACAGATGCACAGATGTTGCAAGACACACAGGAATTCCGATTAATTCTATTCTATGATATTTCTATCATAATAAAAGTAAAGTATGTTTATAGATATATATGCTTCACCATTGGGTATATTTCTAGAAGATGTCAACTTTCATGTTCTCTGTCCACCATGTGAATTGAATCCTCTGTTTACATGTGTATACTCTGCATGTTTATCAGATTTCCCACGTGTCAAGTTCTCTTTATGTACATATCAAACATTGTTTCTCTTCCACTGTCCTTATAGTTCCTGTGCTCAGAGTATATGCTCATATCTCAGCTAGACTTCTGAACCTACACCTTCAGGTCATGATACCAGGTGAGCTGGCACAGTGGGCAGTGAAATTCTAGTCCAGGTTCTGTCCCTGTCTTCATTTCTCACTTCAGGCTAGTCCCTTAGGTTCCCTGTGCCTCCAGTAATTTAGTTTAAGATGAAAATTTACACTGGTTGTTTTATAATATTAGTTACTATGGTAACTACTACGATTTCTAAAATAATGGGGGAAATTATCAGGAGATTTAAATATTTGGTTAAATTAGATATGTTGGGACAGAGAGTAAGGCAATGGTTAAGTAAGAAGGGAGATCATTATTAACAGGGAATAAATATATAGAATTTAACAAAATTTTGGGCAGAGGCATGAGCCCATTTCTGATGAACCAAAGATAAATTATATCTAAAGATGTAACACAGAAAAAAAAATAGTTAGCAATTTTAAGGGTAGACCCATTTGACAGCAGTGAGATAAGGCAGATGAGAAAGCCTCTGATCTCTAAACAGATGTAGCAGTCAAAATAAAGAATATATCCTAGAATGAGTGACAAGAATACTTTTCATATTAGGGAAAGAAGCTCAGGTCAACACACAAAGCATGGTACCCAGAAGGTAAAATAGCAGACAGAAGATGAAAGCCCAGTAGCATCACTGGCACAAGGGGCTTCCATTTGTGTCTATGGTTTATTGATGAACAATCAGAACATGAGCACAAAAAATCCAGGGCAAAGTTTTATGCAGGGATGCATGCTATAGTCAGTATTGAAAAGAATATGTCAGTAGAAAAGCTGGGAACTATCAACAAGATTCCAGTCATTGGATAAAAGAATGAAAAATGTGATCTAGTCCCCAGTACTAGAGAGGCTTGTATTATCTGAAGACTAAGTCTCAAGAGTCTCTTTATCAAAACTACAAGAATGTTACAGAGCTGCTGAATGGCATTTAGATATTCATATAGAACAGACATAGTATTTATAAAGTTTTACTGCCTGCCTTTAAATTCACATTATGTAATTTATTAACTGGGTGACATCAGGCCAGATACTAACTCCTATAAGCCCATTTTCCTTGTTGCTAAATTGGGGATCATAATGATGAATTGTTTGGGAGGACTACATGAAATTATACATGTATATAATGTTTAACAGAGGACATGACACAAATGCTCAATAAATGTTAACTACTATTGTTGCTGTAATCCTAATCTATTTTTGGTTTAAAAAGTGTGGTGTGGAGGGCAGAGAGAGAAGCTGTACTTGAAATGTGAAAAAGCCCCCAAGGGTGAAAGGCATTGATTAGTAAATAGAAAGTGATAAAGACTGCAGGAACAGTCCAGAAGCAGGAACCTGTCTCCAGGCATCAAGGTAAATGCAGAACATTAGGTGGAGAGATTGAAAAGTGATGTATTGTGTAAGCCCATTCATAGAGTGATTCTGTGCTTTAGAAATTGTCCTAATAGCTTCAAATACCTTGATTCCTTCATACCACCTGGGCATATTGGCATTCATATTTTTAATTTATGTTTTTTCACAGAAAAAGACACAGAGAGGTTGTATAGCTTGCTTATACATGAACAAAATATGCTGGTGCATAGAGAGATCCCATTGCATCTGCAAGCTACAGTACCAATGCAGTAAATTAAGAGAATCAGCTGACTAGATAACAAGGGACCTAGTGGGGTGTGTAGAAATAATCAGTGTAGTGAATTAGCACAGGTTTTAGGAGGTTTTGGGAGCACAGACTACATACAAGCAACTTCAGTCCAAAAACCTGCTTCTAGCATTTTTTGTCCCTGTGATCTTAGGAAAGTTACAAAACTCCTCTGAGCCTCAGTTTCCTTATCTATAAAATGGACTTAAAAATAGTATCTCACAGAGACACGCTATGAGCATTAGAAGAGTTTATGTGTAAAAAGTGTTAGAGAGGGCCCTTAACGTAGTGTTAGCTTTCTTAGCAGATTTGCTTCTGCCTTTTACGATGATTCTTAGTCTTTTGAATTTCACAGAAAAGTAAATATCTTCAAAATATATTTTTGGGAGCAAAAAATGTTTCCTAAATTTTGATTTTTCCAAGCAAAGATATTTTAAAACAATTAATTTCTATCTGCTGTCACCACCACTGTTTTAGAGGACAAAGCATATTTTAACACAAAGAATTTAGGAAAAGATACTATTTCAAAATGAAAGACCATCCATTAAATTGATCAAAGCAGCTTAATGGAAAATTCTGGAGTGCAATTTTATTTCCTTTTTCTTATTTTTGTATCCAACATGTGAAATTCTCATCATAACCCAGTTTTGAGGCACAGCCCAGTTAATTCTTTGGCCTTAGAAGTGGTAAAAAAACTTCCTCTGTGAAGTTCCAAATCTGCATTTCTCCATGCAATCTCCATTTCAAATTATTTGGCATCTCTAAGAAGAACTGAGGGGCAAACAATGAGAAACTTCAGCATGAAAACTTTAAGAGTTCCAGTTGCAAAGTAGGAAAGTCAAGACCCAGGTACATTAGGATAAATTTTAAAATGTCCACACACAGTGTCCATAAAAGTGGCAGAATTTTGGATGTCACTGTATTCATGAGCTCTGGACCATATTATTGCTGGGAGAGTTAGAAGCCAGCATTTGGGAAGCCAAACTCCTAAGAAGTATTGGATTGTTTCCTACAGATGCTCGATGAGAGGCTATTTGGATGGGCCATGTAGAACAAATTCAATGGGAGGAAAATGCAAATGTATTTTGTACAAATATACTGAAATCTCTAGGACGAGAATGGAGCAGGAGCGGAGCTTTATTCTGTAAAGCTGAGATGCTTAACTGTGCAAAGGGAAAAGGGACTTAATAGAACATTCGGAAGCTTCTCTTCCAGTATATCCTAAAACTAGCTTGGGAACATTCTGAAGTTGCACTTGAATACCTTATGTCGAGACAACTGTCTGGCGAGTAACTGTTCCAAGAACTAATGATACCACAGTTAAGCAGAGAGTATGGCTTAGTGAAAGGAAATTAAAAGCTACAGTAATCAACTATTTAAATGAAGAAATCGGCTCAGTGAATTGTCACTTTGCAAGTCACATTTTTCTTTTCCAAATATTGTTAAAAACCTGCCTACCAATGTATTGTAAGGCAACTACTCACACATCCTTTTTGCATAGAGAAAGCATAGGTGTAAGATGCTTGCCAACCTCAGTACAGCTGGCCTTTCATATCAGTGTGTTCTGCATCCACAGATTCAACCACCCACAGATTGAAAATATTTTTTAAAAAACCATTACATTTTTACTGAATATGTAGACTTTTTTATCATTATTCCCTAAACAATATAGTATAACAACTATTTATGTATTATATATTTACAAGGCTTTACATTGTATTAGATATTATAAGTAATCCAGAGATGATTTAAAGATTACAGGAGGATGTGCATAGGTTATATGCAAACATCATGCCATTTTAGATAAGGAACTTGAGCATCCATAGACTTTGGTATCTGGGAGGTGTTCTAGAACCAATCCTCCATGGATGCTGAGGGATTACTATACTATTAATATGATTAGTTTATCTACTATCTCAATATTATGATATAAAATATGTTTAAAAATTTATCAGGAATGAATAGTAAATATATGATAATGTCAATCATGGATGAGAGAATAATCCTCGCATCCAATGCAAGTAAAAGGTGCTGTAGTATTATACTTGCTTTAATTCTATTTCAAAAATATTAGGGGAGAGTTCTAAGTGCATTAAGTGAACTCATAGGCAAATCAAAACTCTTAACCACAATTCATTTATTTTTTCCAAAATATTTATTGATCATCTCTTCTCTGTAGGACACCTTAACCGTGACAAGAACTGAGGACTCACATCAAATAAAAAATAGTTTCAGCTCTCAGGGACAATCACAATCTATGCTATTTAATACAACACAGGGAAAAAGGCCTTCACTGGGGTCAATGCATGGTACAGAGAGGAGGGACAGTAAACTGGAGTGAGAATTGGTGGGTGGTCAGGAAGG
>RJWJ010023039.1:0-26225 GCA_004363605.1 Indri indri | reverse complement strand
CTTTTTTCTTGCTTCCCTTAGGATGTTTTCCTTATCTGTGACCTTTGCTAACTTGATTATTAAATGCCTTGAGGTTTTCTTGTTTGGGTTAAATCTGCTTGGTGTTCTACAGTTTTTTTGTGCCTGAATATTGATATCTTTCTCTAGGTTTGGAAACTTCTATGTTATTATTTCTTTGTATAAACTTTCTACCCCAATCTCTCACTTTACCTCCTCCTTAAGATTAAAAAGTCTTAGATTTGCCCTTGAAGGTTATTTTCCATATCTTGTAGGCATGCTTCATTCTTTTTTCTTCTTCTTTTTTCTTTTTTCTCTTTTTTTTTATTATTTCAATCTCTGTCAAATTTGTTTGATAGTTTTCTGAATTCCTTCTCTGTGTTGTCTTAAAGTTCATCGAGCTTCTTCATGACAACTATTTTGAATTCTTTGTCTGAAAGGTCACCTATCTCTATCACTTTGGAATTGGTCACTGGTACCTTATTTAGTTTCTTGGGTGAGGTCATGTCTTTCCCAATGTTCTTGATTCTTGTTGATGTTTGTTGATGTCTGGGCATTGAAGAGTTAGGTATTTATTTTAATATGCACAGTATGGGCTTGTTTGAACCTGTTTTTCTTGAGAAAGCTTTCCAGATATTCAAAGAGAATTGAGTGTTATGATCCCAGTCTTTGGTCACTATAGGCATATCAGCAGTGGCAGTGCCCCAAGCCCAGTAAGGCTGTGACTCTTACGGTCTTCTGGTTGTACTGTCTTTGTGGACTTGGGTAGGACATAGGAGAATTCCCTGGATTACCAGGCAAAGTCTCTTGCTCTCTTCCCTCACTGTCTGTGCTGGGCTGATGGAGTTGTTCAAGGAATGACATGAGCAACCCTTCATGGCCACCAGTGCCAGGTCATACCTACAGCCAGCTCAGTCTCATCCAAGGTATGTGGTGACTGTTGCCTAGATACCCCTGATGTTTATTCAGAGCCCAAAGGCTGTTTATTCAGCATACTGTGAATTTTTCCAGAACTAAATTTTTCTCTTCAGGGCAGCATATTTCCTTCTGGCCCAATATGAGTCCAGAAATGCTCTCCAGGAACTAAGGCCTGGAATCAAGGGCTTTAGTGCCCTTGATTAATACCCCTAGTCCGCTCGGTACTTTATTTTACTTTGGCTGAGCTGGTACCCAATTTGCGAAACAAAATCCTCTGAATTCTTCTCTTTCCTTTTGCCAACTGGAAGAAGACTCTCCCTGACCTGCACTGCCTGTAGCTGAGCGATGGGTGACATGATCACTGGCTTGGCAGCTGCTGCTGGTGTCTCACTGGGTCACATGCACCCGAGTTCACTGGATCTGAGCCAGCACAACTACAGGAATTGCCAAGGACTGCAGCCTTTGTGGTCCAACTGCCTTACAAATTTAGTCCAGGCCCGAGGTTGCTTTTATTCAGCTAGTGGTGGGGCTAGCTGGGACTCAGGTTTTGGGATAGAGGATTTCCCTGTGGCCGGGCTGGTCTAAATGCTCCCCCCATGCACACCAGAAGAATTCTGCCCTGTTCTATGTTCCCCTGTGCCAGGGAAGCCTGAGCTTCAACACAAAGTTCGACAGTCACTTCACTCTCCCTCTGCCCAGGCACACAGATTCTCTCTCCACTCACAGTGCTGATGGTTGGGGGAGAGGTGCCATAGACAATGCAAAATTGTGTTTTCTGCCCTCTTCAATGATTATTTCTTTGATGTAATGTTAAAACCAGGTAGTGTAATTACTTGCCTGATTTTTGTTTCTTCTGAAGGTCCTCACCTGTATGGATAGTTTCTGAATTTGTTGTTCATAGGAAGGGATGATCACTAGAGGTTTCTATTTGGCTATCTTGCTCTGCCCTCCCACATTACAAATTATTTACAGGAATATAATGTATAAAATATCAAACACAAAGAAAATTTGATGTTTTGAAGCAATTTTATATAAGTATTAATTACTGAACAATCTAATAATAATAACATCAATGACAACTTTCATGCACAGATTTCAAACCTGATGAATTTTCTCATATGTCACATATAACCCAAATGGTTCCTGAGTGTGATAGCAGCTCAGAAACCAAGTCACTCTCGACATTTCATTCATGCATTTGAAAAAAATTTGAGTCATTGCTATCAGCCAGTAATCAGTGATCATTTGTCCTTTAAGTTGAAGGATGCTGAACATAGAAGACATAGTCTCTCATTTGGTAGTGATTAGAATAATTTTTTAATGGATTTCACTTTTCGAAAAATTCTACAGAAAAAAAAAGAGTGAGATGTATATCCCTGCAGTTCTAGCATATTAGAAAAACAAACATCTGCTTGACTGAAAATTTTTTTTTTAAATTTTTAACTTATGCTGTGTATGACATTGTATAATTCTTCGGTTTCCATTTCCTTAACTGTGAAAAGAATTTAGCAATAAATATTTCCAGAGGTTTTGTGACAATAAAAACATAATGTATGTGAAAACATCTTGTGGTCTTTAAAGAACTATAAAAAGGAAAGTTATTGTTTCAATTACTACAACCGAGAACCAGAAAGGTTATTCCTGCGTGGCATTCTAGTGTGATAATAAATGAGTAAATGTATGCCACCATAAATGGAACACGAATGCAGCAACAGATTCTGCACAAGGATGTGTGGTTTCATCGGCAGTTGGGACCCAAATCCAGCTTTATGACATATAACCTTTAAAGAGGAAGAAACAGAAAGAAGAGAAAACAGTTCCATTTTCATACTTTTTAAGTAATTGTCATTAACACTAACAACCATAGATTTAAAAATTATTTTATTTTAATATACAAAGGAAGGAATATTATTCTCAAGTAATTGTATAATCATCCAATTAAGAGAGATCTTTAATTATGATTCTTCCTCTACTTTCTGATTAATTTTTAAAACTATTTACAGTGAGAAAGTTAACATTTTAAATGATATCTTTCTTTTTTTTTCTTTTTTTTTATTGTTTGTTGTTTATAGGGGTACAGATGTTTAGGTTACGTATGTTGCCCTTGCCCCCCCTTCCCCCCAAGTCCCAGTCCCAAGCGTGTCCATCTTGCAGATGTGTTCTCTATTTCTCATGTAAAACCATTTAGAGGGGTGCTAATACAAAAACTTTTAAGTAACAGCAAATACAATTGGTTACAAAAATGATGGGTTTAACTATTAATAGAAAATTTATTTGAAAATAAACTCTATGTCTCCTGGTTATCTGGTAATACTTTATAAATCTATAAAATTGAGCTATTTTCTGGAAATTAGTACTCCCTATCCGCAAATATATTGCCAGTGGAGACTTGAAATAGAAATCAATTATTAGAAAGGCTAAGTTTTACTTTCAAATATATTTTTCATAAAATATAAATTATAATATAATTTGCCAGTATTTTTATTATTTTGTTTCTAAATTGTGCAGAAATTTAGCTTTGTTGAACTGTTATCTTAGGCTCACGTGTAAAAAATTCTGGCTAAATTTCAGTTGCTATCATTACATTCTTTCAAATGTTATCCTGTATCCAATTTCAATAGAATTGTTCTTATATTTATAAAAGATTTTGTGTTTTATGATTGCTATCTCTTCCAGAGTTCAAATTACGGTAACAATGACTGACCTTACAGGAAACCACTGAAACCAGCTGCTGGGCAGAGGAAACCAAATCATCTTTGAAGTTAAATTGAGATTTCTCTTTTTAAGCCAGAACTTTATGAAGAGAAACATTCTCTCTTTTTTCAGAGTCTGCTTTATTAGGGTGATACCTTTTTTATTTGGATCTTCACCCAAAGAGACAATGAGAAAGGGAGTATTATAAGCTCAGAGTAGGGCTAAGACAAAAGGTGAGCAAGAAGATACATCCACTTCATTGCTAACGTACTATCAGGCAAATAGCTCTTGATCATTGGGTGAAAAATGCATTTTAAGAAGATAAATTTGGAAAGAAACCTAAAATTTCATAATAAACATAGATCATAGTAAAAGATCATGAAGGTAATGTTTCTATGGAAAGAAAGAAGAAGTGTTAGAATTGTAGCGTTGGGATGTCACAACATTAGCTCAATGATCTGAGTTATTTAGAACTAATTGTGCAGCTCCATTAGCAAGCCTTGACTTGCATATATACAATTATAGTTTATGGAGAAGGCAAATAAAAAGAAATTCATTTTGCCCAGTCCTAAATGAGCTGTGCATTGCAATGTAAAGGTAGCAAAGAAAACATTTTTGAAACAGCACTAAGATGTTTTATGTAAGTCTCAAAATGAATATGTTGTTTTCAAGAGGTGCACAAAATATATACATAACTTCTTCCAGGTGATATTTCCTGTGAATAGTTTTATTAAGTTGAAATTTGGAAGCTTCTCCATAAAGTCAAGGAGTCATGAGCACAATTTATCAGTGTGGAGAATTCTTGATCGACTATTGTGATATTGTGAAGAATGCCTTTCAATAGATTATATTTCTAGAAAGAAACTGCGTTATATCTATTTCAAATCTTTTTTTCTAATTCTAAGGAAAATAGAATAGATATCATAAATACATTAAATGCCACTGTATTTTACATTCCTTCAGAAATGTTAGGCATGAGCTATTATGCTACAATTTTGTATATAATACGTGCTGATCAGGGAGGTGGATCTCATATTCTTTCTTTTACAAAAATAATAAACTAAAATGTTTTCTTTCAATGTGTGAAGTTATTAAATTCTCTCTGCTTCCATTTGTCCACTATAAAAACACTTAGATTAAATAATATTTGAGTGCATATGTTATTATGGAAGAGAAACTCATAAAAAATATTCCAGAGATTTTAGTACATTAGTGAATCAGTGCAAGGAATTGAAGAAGTGTCCTATAGATTTGTTTCTTAATAAATTTTACAGATCTGATTTTTTTAAGATAGCAACTTGGTTTGAATCATGTTATCTTTTCTTTTTGAATCATGATATCTTGTTGATAAAACATTTTTTATCATAATTTACAAATGTATTTTATATTCCAATTGCATATAATTGTGTCTATATGTAAACTATGAAAAAGACAGATGCTTCCCCTAATCATATAAAGCATAGAGAATGGTTTCTGCCACACAGTAAGCATTTAATAGCTTAATATTCAGTTAATAAATGAATGGATAAACAAAAAAGTCAACGAAGACATTTTCAAATTTCCAAAAGTACTGTTAATTTAGTCATGATGTAAAGACAAATCACCAGATGACTACTTTTGAGATAAATGAAATAAGTGAGAGATGATTTTTAGAGAGAAATGATTTTGTGATTGCAGAGTTAGTGGTTTGCACCATGCAGGCAGGCAGAATACGATCTCCAGGTTTGTAGCTGTTTTCATTAATTTCTTGATTAATTTGACATTTAGCAAATATTTGTTAAATGCTTATCATGACATAATAACCGTTCTAGGCATGGCCATAGAATGGATAAAATTGTTAAGTTTTGTCACTGCCCTAAAAGTATCTAAACATACTGGAGAATACAGAGGCATAAAATGTAGCAGACTTCATGCAAGTAATTAACAATTACTCTCAAGGTAGAACTTTATGATCTCAAATGCTATTTCAGATATTTATGATTTACTGGTTGTCTGCCCAAGTCAACCAGTGGTTAGTTCTACTGCAGAAACCAAATTAGATAAGGAATTGACACTCACCTCATTCAAGCAAATGAAACTGTATATTCTTAAGAGATGCTTTTATTGGGCTATGAGTTTGGGAAATATCTCTCGCTTACACTTTAAGAATAATTTTAGGTTGCTTGTTTCCTCTCATGACAGTTTCTTTGGCTGTGAAGAACCTTTTTAATTTGAACGAGTCCCCTGTATTTTTCTTGTTGCTGTGATTGCCTTTGGGGTCTTCCTCATAAATTCTTTGCCTGGGCCAATGTCTAGAAGAGTATTGCCAATGTTTTCCTCTAGGATTCTAATAGTTTCACACCTTAGGTTTAAGTCCGTTACCCAGTGCAAGTTGATTTTTGTGAGAGGTGAAAGGTGTGGATCCTGTTTCAGTCTTCTACATGTGACTATCCAGTTTTCCCAGCACCATTTATTGAATAAGGATTCTTTTCCCCAGTGTATGCTTTTGTCTGCCTTGTCAAAGATTAGATGGCTATATGAGGAGATGGTTTTATATTTGGGTTCTCAGTTCTGTTCCACTGGTCAATGTCCCTGTTCTTGTGCCAGTAAAGCTAATTTAATTACTAGAGCCTTGTAGTATAGCTTGAAGTCTGGTAAATTGATGCCTCCCATTTTGTTTTTATTGTGTAGAATCGCTTTTGTTACACAGGGTCTTCTCTGGTTCCATACAAAGCATATAATTATTTTTTCTATATCTGTGAAAAATTATGTTGGTATTTTAACAGGGGTTGCATTGAATCTGTAGATCATTTTGGGTAGTATAGACATTTTAACAACATTGATTCTGCCAACCCATAAGCATGGTATGGTTTTCCACCTGTTTACGTCCTCTGCTATTTCCTTCCTCAGTGTTTCATAGCTCTCCCTGTAGTGGTCTTTTACCTCCTTAGTTAAATATATTCCTAGGTACTTTATTTTCTTTGTTGCTATTGTGAAGGGTATTGACAACCCAAGTGCCCATCAATCCATGAGTGGATTACTAAAATGTGGTATATGTATACATGGAGTACTATTCAGCTATAAGAAACAACAGTGATATATACCTCTTATATTTTCCTGGATAGAACTGGAACCCATTCTACTAAGTGAAGTATCCCAAGAATCGAAAAATAAGCACCACATGTACTCACCAGCAAACTGGTTTCACTGACCAACACCTAAGTGCACATATAGAAATGACCTTTATCGGGTGTCAGCCAGATGGGGAGGTGGGGATGGGTATATACATACATAATGAGTGCGATGCACACCATCTGGAGGATGGATACGCTTGAAGCTCTGACTCTGGGGAGGGGGCATGGGCAACGTACATAGCCTAAACATCTGTACCCCCATAATATGCTGAAATAAAAAAAAATTGGGGGAAAAAGAATAATTTTAATCTAAAGAAATGTGTGCATTAAGTAAATATATATTAAATGTCTACTGTTAATAACAAAAGATCTTTTGAGTATTAGCAGAGTCAAATTGACGTTCTTTCTCCTTTAGACCATGATTGACAATAATTAACATACTCTTTATTCATTTTTCAGCA
The DNA here is from genome assembly GCA_004363605.1 of Indri indri. Classification (NCBI taxonomy): domain Eukaryota; kingdom Metazoa; phylum Chordata; class Mammalia; order Primates; family Indriidae; genus Indri; species Indri indri. The sequence goes on along the minus strand of RJWJ010023039.1, from coordinate 19,042 downwards.
ATTGATCACCTACTATGAACCACTCTGTGAGGGAAGAGGGACACAAAGATAGAATAAAGTCCACATGACTTGGACTTCAATATTATCACCCAATTATTTTAAGAAAATATATATTTCTGACATTATAGTTTCTGACCATGGACAAAACTGGTTAAAATATTCAGTTATGTATTTTATTTTAAGATTATTTGATTCTTAACATGAAGTGTTAGAAGTTTCCCTCCAAAGATCTGCATGTGATATTGTGACTATAAGTTAATAAATTTAAAAAATTCTAAAAAAAAAATCAGAAATATGGATAAAATTTTCTGACTTATGTATGGGAGCTGTATATTGAAAACAGTTGATCTCATGGAAACAGAGAATAGAATGATGGTTACCAGAGCCTGGGAAGGGTAGTCTCTGAACAGCGAATAGAATGACAGTTACTAGAGCTCTGGGCAAGGGAGGAGGATAAAGTGGGGATAGTTAATGGGTACAAAAATATAGTTAGACAGTTACATAGAATGAACAATATTTGACAGTGCAGCAAAGTGACTATAGTCAATAATAAATTAGGGCATATTTTAAAATAAGTAGAAGAGTGGAATTGGAATGTTTCTAACACAAAGAAATGTTACATGTGTGAGGTGATGAATACCTGGATACCTCAATTGCTCTGATTTGATTAATTCACATTGTATGTCTGTATCAAAATATCACATGTACCCTATAAATATGTACAACTATTATGTACCCATAATAATTAAAAATAAAAATTTAAAAAATATGCACATGATTCTATTAGGCCTTTTTATACTAAAAAAAGTTCTTGCAAGAACTCAGTTTTTTCTTAGATTACATTTTAGTAAAGAATGTTTTTATGTTATTTGATTTAAACTCTTGGAAACTATGGAAATTATTGATATTGAAAAATAATAATTTAATATGTTTCATTCTATTCAGAGAATAAAGACTTTGGTTGGGTTAGTATTATTTTTTTCTAAATATTATTCTTATATAATTATAACTTAATTCTCATTTTTTAATGAAATACAATCTAAGTAAATAAAGCTTAAAATTCTGTTATTTCTTTTATAGTTTTTATGGTTGAATCTTGAAAATGGTATTACATTTTTTAAAACAAATTCATTCAGTTCTGTTTCTTGCTCAGTTTTCTCAAATAAATGGTTGGGTAAGGTCTTAGGTAATTGGCCACATCCACAGTGTCAAAGAAAAATGTTTATGAGTTTTACACAAAGTTTGATTCCAGAAATCTATAAGTAGAAAATCAGTGATATTTTATCTTTTCTCTCATTACAAATCTTGGTCTATTATTAGACATAGGGAAAATTTAAGGTATTCAGGATTCTCCTTGATAGCCACAGCTATTACATATTACATATTTAGATACACATGACATTGTTTAAGATTATGGAATTTATTGACCTAGAAGAGATATATTAATTTGGAGACTTTATTCTTCCTCCAGTTACCAGTCAAATTCAGCATTAAAAAGTGGAAGAAATAAATTGTAAATCAGCTTTTGTGGAACTGAAGCTTCAACTTTTCAAGCATTAAATAAAAAAAAGTTCATTGTGTCTTTCAGTACATGGACAGAAAATTACACAGGGAAAATTGTCTGAGAGATTCTGATGTGTGTAAACATAATGGAAGAGCTAATTTAATCCTCTTGATTTCTAGTTATATTCCTTGCATTTTGTTTTGATGTTTATGTTTCATAGCAATGAGCCTCCTCTTTGTTCATTGCTTAGGAAAATATAGTAGTGCATCAAAGTCTAGAAATATGTGTAATAATTATGTCATAAATTTCCTAAGTAAGTCACATTCAACTGAATGTAACTCAATTATATACTTATAAAACAAAATATACAAAATTATAAATCCCAGTAATATGCATGGTTAGTCAGTAAAGGATAATTTATTTTTCATAGGAAATTCCCATATATCTTTCTACATATATGTATGTGTGTATTTTATATATATGTGTGTGTATGTGTGTACAAATGTCCAGAGTGTAGATATATCATGTAGCATGCATGTAGTGTAACTTATGAATACATTTATTTTGTAAATAAGATACATAGATGAAATGAGAAAAAAATCATTTTTTGTCTTGCAAATTAACACTTTAGCTTTGAAGTAGAGTCTAGAATCCTGCCACTAGCTAGGTCTGTTTCCTTGACCAAATTCCTTGACCGAATTTGTTTCCTTTTCTGGAAAATGTTTATGATAAAATCCTATTTTTTCCAGGGCTAGCTATTATAAGAAATAAATAAGCTAATGAATGCACAGAAGAAAATTGCACAGTCTGTTCTCATGGGAGACACTCAATTAATATTGAATACCATTCTTCTTTATTCCAACTCCTGTTTAATAGTATCATTTTTATTGGGGGAAATTATTCTGCATTTATTTAGGGAAAAGTTCAATTTAAAAGAAATTGCAAAAATATGTGGCTTCTCATACAATGAAAAAAATAACAAAATAATTCTGAAAGAAATTATTGCCTGCCTTTTTACTTGCGAGGCTGAAGGGATATTATCTCTGAGCACAAGCTATTATTAACACCAAGAATTGTTTTCCTCTTTCTCTTAGTGTTTCACATTATCTTAAGGAATGCTTTAGGACATATTCAAATAATTTAATTCATACTCTGCTCATTATCCTTTCAGCTTATCATACAATCATTTGAGTACTTTGAGTTTATAAATATGCCACCCTGGCAAAGCATGCTGTAATCTGTGTCCCTTCAATGCTAGAAGGACAACTGAACTCCAGAACCTCACTTTGGGGACTCTCTCCTACTACTTATCTTTGAGTGAAACTGCTCACAAGACACAGGAATTTGTTCAGCCACTGATTTTTATATGTTTATTTCTATATTAAATTGAATGCTTATTGAAAATTCCACACAGCTCTTGGCCTTTTTTCTTTGTTTTTCTAATTTTTGCAAACAGGTTGGACAGTGGGGTGAGTAGAATCTCAATGTTAACAAGCATATCTGTTTTGCTTAATGTAGCTAAAGGGGCTAATGCTTCCTAATCCTGACTCAGGCAGTGCTCTAATTTCCTGTTAATCATCTTTGACTTATTTGTTAATTATCATTAGTATTCATATGTTAAACAAACATTTAATGAGGATCTACTATGCTAATATGTCCCAGTCACCGTTCTATGCTTTAAGGTAACTGCTCAAATTCCTAATGGAGGAATAAATTAATAATAATGTTTACCAATTCGTTCTTAAGTACTTTTAACTAGATAATTCAAAACCAACAAGCACCACAAAAACTTTAGTAAAACAATACATCCAGGTTTTCAATGATGCTGTTTTTCTACTGAGGTGGGTGACTATCTCAGATATGACTAGGCATAGACTAATGGTTTTTTACTTATAGGAGATTCATTTTAATTTACACTACATTTTGATGTCATTTCCTTTGCCAATCTCAACGTGTTTTTTTGAAAATTTAGCTTAAAAATATATATAATAAACCAGGAACATGTCTTATAATACAGAATGGAATCGATAGACTCAGTTAAATCTGATAGTATCTAACATTCTAGTGCATGCAGTCCTCACATTTAAAGGGATTTATGGTGACAAACAAATTGGGAGAGTGGTAGGTCTGTCCTGCAGTGGGATAGTGGTCCACTCTTACGTCAATTAGTGCAAACTTCTACCTATCTTAGTTTTATGTTTTAATGTTTCTCATAATAGTTCTTTTGGAAATGTGTTTTAATACAAATAATTGGCAGCCATTGATCTAGTCATTTGTATAATTGATTGATATTGCTATCATTTTTTTACTGTTAGAGATGTATCTAGATTACAAATTGAATTTTGTTGATAGAAAATGAGCCAATGAATATATAAGAAAGTAAGATTATAAGACATTGCTATAATAAGAACAGGTGGTATGCACCACATGTAAAATTAGTTAACAGTTTTCATTATTTCATATGTTCATATCTTCTGAAATATTGCTAGTTAAAAACCTCTATGTTTTAGTAGACTTTATATTTTAGAGCAGTTTTAGGTTCACAGAATTGAGTGAAAGGTACAAAGATTCCCCAGATACTCTCTTTCCCACACATGCACAGCCTACCCCATTATCAACTTCCCCACCAGTGTGGTACATTTGTTACAATGAACCTACATTGACATATTGCTGTCAATTAACATGTGTTGTTTCCATTAGCGTTCATTCTTGATGTTGTACATTTTTTGGGATTTGAACAAATGTCTAATGGCATATATACACATCTATGTTATCACACAGAGTAGTTTCACTGACCTAAAAATATTCTGTGATCCATTTATGTATCTCTCCCCACCAAAAAATACACATTTCATGTTCGTGATCTCATTGATCTGTTAATATGTGAGTTTCACATAAATTGAAAAAAATTCTATATACCTTTTATATAGCAATGTCAATGTTTTGTTGTCTTCCTAAAGCATAAGCACTTAGCAACACAATCAGTTATTATCATTTTATTACAAAGGAAGAAATTGTGTCTTTAATAGTTCACTTAAATTGCCCAAGGTCACAGAACTAGAGAAATGTTTCTAGCTTCCTTTAGTAGGTTGTAATATTCTCTGCGCAACATTTTCTGTATGCTTAGCATGGTGCTTCATGAAAGAGCTTGCAGTCAATAAATCTTCATGATTGACTAATCTCCAAGTGAAGCTGATTATAGCAACTCTAATCCAGTAAGACTAGCAAACATTTCACTAATTTATTTTTCTAGTCATAGTAAAATGGTGCAGAAGATATAATGATTGTATAGATTACACGCTAATTTTCTTTTAAACCTTTTATTATAAATTAACAATTTTATAAACATATGGGGTACAAACTCGTGTTATTATTTCTATATACAATGTGAAATAATTAAATCAAACTAATGTGTCCATCATTTCAAATACTTAACATGTTTTGTGATGAGAACATTTGAAATTTACTCTCCTAGCAATTTTGAAACATACAATGCTTTATTTTTAACAAAATAAATTCCTCCTCTCTGAGATTCTGTACCCTTTGACCATTATCTCCCCATACCTTCCAGCCCCCAGGATCTGTACCCACCATTCTACTCTCTGCTTCTATAAGTTTGATTGTTTTAGTTTACACATATAAGTGAGAATATATGGTATTTATCTTTCTATGCCTGGCTTATTTCACTTAACATAATGTTCTTCAATTTTGCCCATGTTGTTGCAAATAGCAGAATTTCCTTATTTTTTACAGCTAATATTTCATTGTGTGTACTTACCATGTTTTCTTTATCCATTCATCTGGTGATGGACATTTAGGTTGATTCCATATCTTGGCTAATGTGAAAGGTGCTGCAATGAGCTTGGAAGTGCAGACAGGTCTATTCAAATATAGACTGATTTCAAATATTTTTGATAAATACCCAGAAATGAGATTGCTGGATCCTATGGTAATTCTATTTTTAATGTGTTGAGCAACATTCATATCCAGTTTACCATAATGACTGTGCTAATTTACATACCCACTAACACTACACAAGGGATCTCTTTTTTCCACATCCTTGCCAACATTAGTTAGCTTTCATCTTTTTCATAATAGCCATTCTGACAGATGTGAGATGACATCTCATTGTTCTTTTGATTTTCATTTTTAATGATTAATAATGCTGAACATTTTTTCATATATCTGTTGGCTATTTGTATGTACTATTTTAAGAAATGTCTATTCACTTTCCTTGTCTATTTTTTATTGGATTTCTTTATTTTCTTGTTATTGAATTGCTTGAACTTCTTATATATCTTGAATATTAACCCCTTATTGGATGTATGGCTTGTGAATACTTTTTCCCAATGAATAGGTTGTCTCTGCACACTGTTAATTGCTTCCTTTGTTGTGCAGAAGCTTTTAATTTTAATACCATTTATCTGTTTTTGTTGTCTGCACTTTTGGGGTCAAATCAAAACATTACTGCTAAGATTAATGTTATATAGTTTTTCCCATCTTTCTTCTAGTAGTTTACCATTTCTTATCTTGCATTTAAGTATTTGATCCATTTTCCATTGATTCTTGTTTGCAATGTGAGATAAGGGTCCGCATTCATTATTCTGCAAGGGAATATCTGGTTTTGTTAACAACATTATTGAAGATACCATCTTTTTCCCATTCTATATTCTTGGAACCTTTGTCAAAAATCATTGACCACACAAGTGTGGGATCATTTCTGGGATCTCTATAGTGCTCCCTTGGTTGATACATGTATTCTGGTATCATGCTGTTTTCCTTGCAATAGCTTTGCAATACAGTTTGAAATCAGGTAGTACAATACTTCCTGCTTTGTCTTTTTTGCTCATAATTTCATGATTGTCTTAGTAATTTGACTTTTTTTAATTTATATACAAATTTTGGGATAGTTTTTACTATTTCTATGAAAAATTATGTTGGAATTTTATTCAGGATTATACTGAATCTATAGATCATTTTGGGTGCTATATATATTTTAATAATATTAATTTTATTATCTATGAACACAGGACATCATTCCAGTTATTTGTATTTTCTTCAATTTCTTTCACCAACATTTTATAATTGTCAGTGTACAGATCTTTCATCTCCTTGGTTAAATTTACACCTAAATATTTTGTGTATGTATATAGTCATTTATTTATAACTATTGTAAATGGGATTATTCTCTTGATTTTTTTCAGATAGTTTATTGTTAGTACATATAAATGCCACTAATTTTTATGTGTTGATTTTGAATTCTGGAATTTTATTGTATTTGTTTATTAGTTCTAACAGTTTTTGGTGGAGTCTGTGGGACTTTCTAAATATAAGATAATGTGATTGGCAGTGACAATTTCATTTCCTCCTTTCTATTTGTATACGTTTTATTTCTTTTGTTTGCCTCATTTCTCTGGCAAGAACTTGTTGAATAGAAGTGGCAAGAGTGGGCATACTTGTCTTGTTTCACATCTTAAAAGAAAGTCTTTCAATTTCCACCATTGAGTATAATGTTAGCTGTGGGATTCTAATAATATGGCCTTTATTGTTTTGAGGTACATTGTCTATATATCTAATTTGGTGAGAGTTTTTATTATGAAAGGACGTTGAATTTTGTCAAATGTTTTTTCTACATCTAAGGAGATGAATATATAGTTTTGTCCTTTATTCTATTAATGTGCTGTATCACATTTGTTGATTGTGTATGTTGAACCATCCTTGCATGCTGGGGATGTATCGCACTGGATCATGGTGGATGATCCTTTCAATGTGTTGCTGAATTTTTGTTTCATAGTATTCTGTTGAGGATTTTTGCATTGAAAGAAATAAAAACTAAAGAATAAAGCTTTGTTTTCAGCGATATTAGAAAATGCCTGCTACCTTGAGCCTCATCTATGAAGAAACAGTGATACTTACAAATTAGTCCTTGTAGAGCTGTCTCATATGTATCAACCTTTTGAAACACTACATTGCTCCTTCTGAAAGATGGAATTAACATTCTTTTTTTAAACCTTCTTTAATCTTCTTTTATAGCATAAATTGCATATATGATTTTAATTCTGTTTTGCTCATTATCAAAGGAATTAAAAACAATGAAGAAAAATGGCAGAGGAGACTTTTATAATTTCTAGATTACAATGGTGTGCTGTTCCTACTGAAAAGAGCTAATAGTTAGTTTAGAAATGGTTACCAAAAAAATAGGCATGTGTAGTCCCTAATTGCAAAAAAAAAAAAAAAAAAAAAAAAAGCTTTTAATTTCAGCCACTTTCTTATAATAAATACAGGAGTAGATAAAAAAAATAAACTTATGTCTTGATATAGAAATCTGTTGCCAGAGTCAGAGGAAACCTGCCCATTTTATGCATTCAAATATACAGTAGAATGTATTTATTGTGTATTCTATTGTAATTTTTTATTGTATCTTTAGGTGTTATACATGATCTAAGAAAAAGGTAATTCTATGTACTTAAATTCTCTTGGCATATGATGTCATGCTTTGCTTCAGAGCTGTGGTTGGGAAGGTAGCAGGAGAGTGATGAGAAAATTAAAAGTATGTGGGCAAGGCAAATATAAAGACAGAAAACATAAAAAACATATTCAGCTTCCAGGTCTCATATATACAGAAAACTAGGAAATGAAAGCAATATTATAAATGTTTTAGACAAAAGATGAACACTTCAAACATTTTGAGTCTCCACTCCCTATTCCTCTTCATCATTACTGTTTCAATGTTTTACCTGTCTGGATCTTGATATTATCTGAGTTTGGGATCCCTCTAATTAAGTAAACAAAACGACTTCTGAACATTATTTAAATGAAAACAGCCAGCACAATAACTTGATCATAATAAATAGTTGATAATTACTTATAAATATAAATTAAATACATAATAGCATATTGTCACTATGCCATCAATTAAGCGTTTGAGCAAAAGTTATGTGAGAACATAAATCAAACAAAAATACTCCCACGGGAGCTCTTCTAAATCATTCAGTAATCCTAAGTAATCTTAAACAATATTTCTTATTTCTTTCTTTGAAGGAAAAAATGCAATTTATCTTGATTCAGAAATGAAACAATAATAGAGGATAAATAGAATTCACAAAAATTCCAAAAGATATTATTCTCTCTTAGATAATTCAGTGTGGAAATGAATTGAGTTTAGTGTGACAATCTCTTTGAGAGATTTCTAAAATGATAAAGTATAATTTAAAGCATCTGTGGCCTACTGATTAAATTATTAATAACAAGAAAGTGAGATTACTGTTTCTGAAGCTAAGAATTTGTATATGTAGCAAATTTTTTTTCTCCCCAAACAAGAATGGGCAGGTCATTTGGTTCATTTGTGTGCTTTCTTCATATATCATAACTATGACTTGATATGCAAATTCATTGGGAAAGCATCAATTAAGCAGAGCCAGTTAAATGAAGTATGCTAATATGCAATGATTCTAAGCGACCACAGGGTGGTAGGAGATTCACTTTCCACAACATTTATCTAATTGGCAGAACTAACTGCTTTGCTGCACTTCTACCACATTCAAATCCCTTATTAAAAGGTATATCATTGTTACTGCTCAATAAGTGTGAATAAAATCTCAGAGGCAAAATTATACTTTAGGATATGCTATACTTAAACAAAATCCAACTCAATCAGGAAGAGCAAGTATTCACACATTAATTTGATTCCTTTGCTCGTTTACATGCTTTCCTTATTTTTCATAAAAGACTATTTATCTTTAATGATTTATGTAAGGGAAGTTCACAGGACGCTTTTAACAAATTTATCATATTATGTGTTGTTATTCCATCTAAATGACTATCACAACATCCACAAATATGAAAATGCACACGTATTATTAAATCAGAATTTTAGTGTTAGAAAAAATTCTTCAATATATAGGGCCCACTTTCTTATTTTACAGATATATAAATTAAGGATAGGGTATGTTACAAAGATCACACATAATCTCTGTAAGAAATAATCTAGCAACTAAATCTGTTGAATACAAGTTATTTATTGTATTGAAATAATGCACACATATGTAGTCACCCAGAAAGTCTTATCATTATACTTAAAGATATGCAAAACAATTAAGTTGATGAAATATGGATGTAGTGACACATATTTGTTTATTTCTTTTTATTTTTAAAGGTGGGGGAGTGAGGAGCGGGGTTGAATGTCCTTTTAGTGTGTGTGTGTGTGTGTGTGTGTGTGTGTGTGTGACAGAATCTCACTCTTTCACTCTAGGTAACCTCAAACTCCTGAGCTCAAGTGATCCTCCTGCCTCAGCCTTCAGAGTAGCTGGGACTGCAGAAGCACATCATGACCTCTGGCTAATTTTTCTCTTTTTAGTAGAGATGGGGGTCTCACTCTTGCTTAGGCTGATCTTGAACTCCTGAGCTCAAGCAATCCTCAGCTTCAGCCTCCCAGAGTGCTAGGATTATAGGCGTGAGCCACTGCGCCCTGCCTGCAAGTATTTTCATTGTCATTATTTCCTACGTGTGTTCATAATGGATTGGTGAAATCATTGACATACTTTTATATCATTCAGGATTTGGGTAACAAAATTTTATTTGTTAGGTTTTTTTTAAATCAGGTCAAAAGTCAATATGTACACACTGCAATATCTATCTGTATGAAAAAAAATGAAATTGAAAAGAGTTTACTAGACTTGTTTTTTCATAAAATAATACTATTTAAATATTTATTATATTTTAAAAATAGTACATATATTTATTATGTATACCTAATTTAGAAATATCTTAATCCCACCATGAAATTTTAAATTTTTTAATTTATTTTCTACATAAGTTTAATACAATTTATCTATCTGAACTAGAAACATGCTTCATAAAAGTACATTTCAGGTTCCAATATATTTAAATTTTTACCTGCAATATTCAAAACATGTTTATAGCCTGTATTTTAGTTTGCACGTATATATACATGCACACATATCTATGCACATATTCATATAATTTATCAATTCACAATTCAAATTCTAATTGGCATTTGAGGCTAAATACTAAAATTGTTCTTAAATTTTTACCTTTCTCAAATAAATATTTATACACTTGGAATTTTTTAAAAAATCTTTTTCAAGAGTTAGGATCATCATCAGTCTACATTATCCAGAAGGTAAGGTCCCGTGTTGGGTTTTAAGAAGAACTTGTCTGTTTTACCTTATATATAATTTATTGGTATGTAAACACCACAAATACTAGAACTTTTTCTATGCCCCAAATCACTGTTCTATATTATTCACGTTAATATATGCAGTAAAGTAGGCATGAGGACTTATAGGTAGGGACTAACATGGAGAACTGATGCTGTGAAATGGTGCTAAATAAATGGGAGATATGACCACAGTGTATTAGAGGGAAATATCAAAAGACATGAGAGTTAATTAAGATGCAAATATAGTATTAATTGGGAATCTAAAGAGCCTTAAAAAATTGGTAGGAGACATAGTAAGGAAGAAAAGAGGGTTAGAAATTTGTTAAAAGAACATGTGATCCTTAGAAGGAGGCAGATTGGATGGGACTGATAAAGAAGATGTTGTCACATAGGTACTGATGGCTTTTCAGCATAGAGCTATTAATAAAACCATAAGAATGCAAACAAAAAAAACCTAATTGGTATCTTAGTTGTAAATATATTGAATTAAGAGATTGGCATTATATTTTAACAGAAATTTTAGCCATCAGAGATTGTGAAATAGATCACATGGGAGAGATTTTTATGAGAACAGGAATTTTGGAGCCATGTGTAAAGAAAGGATATGTGAATACATCAAAATGAATGAGAGAAAAGTGAAAAGGGATAAGGACAAACTTTGTGAAATGTCAGAATGTAGAAGTCAGTGTAAATAATTAAAAGGGTGAGCTGCTATGGAAACCAAAGAAACAAAAATACTTTGGATCACACAATCAAATGGATCATCTCCCTCTTTTGAGCCCCTAGACGTGTTGTAGTTCCCTAACAAGATCGGAAACTCCTCAATCATCTTTTAGACAGACACACGTAACACTTTATCTTATTGAACAGTATAACTGTTGTCTTTATGGATTAATTCCACATGGCATTCAATAATATCAAAAGGTATGTACAAAAAAAAGTTGTGTCTGATGTTTTAGATGTCATTAATGACGAATAGGGATGAGGGAATATATTAATCATCATTCCGTCAAACCAATAATAACGGGATTAACATCCAATTATTTAGATAACAATGTTTTACTGTTCAGTATCATGATCCTTACTTTACTTATACTTGGAGAAAAAATCAAAAATATGCCCAAACTGAATTTTTATCTTATAGGGATATCCTTCATTGCGTTTAGGGCCCAATCTAAATCCAGAATGATCTCATTTGAAGATTTTTAACTGGTTACATCTGCAAAAATGTAATTTTCCAAATTTAGATTTTTTTCCACATAAGGTCTCATTTCTCAGGTTCTGGTGGTTAAATGCATCTTTTTGGGGACCACTATTCAACCTACTACAAGACAATTAAGTTAGAAAAAATATACCGAACACTGCATGCCATGTCACATACTAACTGCTTTGAGAGCCGTTAATTTATTTAATTATTAAAGTGAAACTGTAAGTAATTTTGCTTCTGAAGGAAGATTTCATGGTTTTAAATTCTGGCTCCATCATTGGCATATAATCTGACTTTATCATGTCTCATTTTTCTCATTTGGAAAGTGCATATAATAAGAGTACTTATTTAAATAAGACTGTTGTATTAAAAGCTAGTATAAAAATACGCGTGTGTTATAAATACATAATAAACTGAATGAGCGCACCAGAAATTCAATAGTAAAATATGTGAAACAATAATTTTTAGATCTTTGATAGCAGGTAACACAGGGCAATTACCAACAGGAGAAGGAAAGTTAGCATGGTGAGTGTCACAACCATCCAAACTTTCTGTCTGAAAGGCAGGTTCCTGAGTTTAGTGCAAATACTCAGGAAAAAAAGGGAACCAAAGCAAAACAAAGAGAATTTCCTGAGTTGTGGTGATACTGATGGAATTCGGGTAGGCGAAGAAGTCAGGAATTTGTAAGGCAGTGTACCTAAGGAGATCAATATTGAGATTACTTTCAGTTTGGGCTGGAATTCTAGGTTGCTCATATATGATCTGAAACTCCCTGAGACTTGAAAAAGGAAAATACTACCAAGCCCTGTAAACTGAACAATTCACAAAACTTACATAGGATTGAAAAACTCCCATTATTATCCATGTTATTATCAAACTTGACCTATGCATTTATTATAATTTATATGGCATATGTATTTTTGACAATTTATATTTAGTATATGTAAAAATCTCATTAAACTCACTAATAATAAGACCCACAGCACAATAAAAAATGAAAACAAAATGAGTAGACTTCAAAATTAAGATACACGAATATATCTAAATATTTACTATATGATCAAATAGCACAAAAATACTCAAAATCATTTGTCATTGGTGAAACGTGTATATCAAGTGTTGGCAAAGATGTGGGCCAATGGAAATTCGCATACATTGCTCGCATTGTATTGATATGGATGTCTACAGTAGGCAAAACTAAACTGTAGTGACAGAAAGCCTGGTTTGCATATGAGTAGGAGTATTGATTGCAAAAGGACATATTGAAATTTTTTGGTAGAATATAAATATGTATAATTTGACTGGGATGGTGATTAACCAGATATATGCATTTGCTAAAACTCATTAAATTGTACATTTAAAGGGAGTATATTTTATTTTGTGTAAAATACACCTCTATAAAGTGGATTTAGAAAGTAAAAACATTTTAAATGTCTAAGTATAAGACTTTGGACTCATTTAATATTATTAATATTTTCTTTGAATATATTAATCTTCAATGATATAAGTGCATTCCTTTTCAAATGAAATGAATATCAATTACATAAACTACTAATTGGGGTCATGTCTTTACTTGTTTTTATTAACTGGGATAAATACCATCTCAATGAGATATACTGTTGGAGCACTCTAAAACCTTGGTCCTGTGAAGAAATACATATGAATGACTTATAAAATAAAGGTGAGTGTTTGTGTTATATTTTAATTGACCAAAATACATATCAACTAATATGAAAAGAAGAAAAATGCACACTATATTAATCAGGGCATGCCTGCCACCCTCTTGGGTTTTATTCTACATTTCTTGGTCCCTAGGTAAAACGTTAAGGTCTAACCTGCTCTATGAATGCACAAGCATTGATTTGTAACACCAAATAAGGCTGCACAATCAAAGAAAAAAGTCAGAAAGAAACATCATCTCCTTGCATGAGATGAAAGGTCTGTTGTTAATCATACTATCGATGGCATTACTAATGTAGTTAGCAACTAAATTTAGAAAAAGAGAAAGTATTCATTTATCCTCGTCAAATCTGCTTTCATGCCTGTGTTCTTAGGGAACATGAACTGCTAATTATCTGGGATATTTGTGCATTTAAAATTTATTCCTTTCTTCCTTCCTACTTTCCTTCCAAGCAAGTGTCTTTATAAATAAATAAATACTAAAAATAAATACTGAAGCTAAATATCATAATCGTCTTCTACCATAATATATTTAATAATGACATATTCTTTGCAGAATTCCAGGTGAAAATTTTTCATATAAATCAATTACATACATAAACATGCTTACATTAGAACAAAGAGAGAGAACATATGAATAAATTTTAGAAGTAAATTTGTACATGTAACTTATTCATTTAGTGCCAGAAGGTGAACACATGCACATGTGCAACTTCATTGTCAAAATACTTTGAAAAGCATAAAATAATAAATTAACATAATAAATATTCAGTAGTATTATCTATTACCAAAAGTAGCACAAAGCCCTTGAGTTTCCAGTTTGAGACTGTCTCCATTGTTCATTTGTGAAATATTATGAGGATTGAATGAAAACATCGTCTGTATTAACAAAAGGAACATTATAATGGCTATTCTTAAAAATCAAAATAATTAGAGGACTTTGTGAAGAAAATCTGAAATTTTTCATTCATGTTAAAAGTTGGCATAAATATTGAACCACTATTCTGCATGAGTTCCTTTTTTCAAGTGATAATTTCTATTTCACGGTATTCAAGAACTATTAGTAACATTTGAGTTGATGTAGGACCTTCCAATCACCAAACACACTGTTACAGGGGAAGAAGTTGACATTATCAACTACATGAATCATTCTATTGTTGAACTACTCCAGTTACACCACACACACACACACACACACACACAAACACACACACACACGCACATTTTTTGTTCTCACCCTGTGGACCTACCACTATCCCTTACTGGCACAAGTTCAGACCTCTAAGATCAGATAACAAATGCATTCCACCTTCTCCATAAATAGCTCTTCCAACTCTGAAGGTCAGTAGAGATACTAAAATTTCTGTCCCCTCGGACAGCTAAAGGGAGTAGTAGCATGCTGGAAAAAGTTTGAACTGCCTCTTGACACTGAATGCTAATTTTTCAGGAATTTTGCTAGCTTTTTACATCAGATTGGTGGCTTGAAATTGAGCATGGCAAAGTATTTACACTTGGTAAATACATGTATTTACACATGATAATCAACAAATGCCACAAATGAAGCCTTCCTTCCTACTGATCCCAAGCTGGTTAATAACCATTTACCAACACACCAACGTTTGTGATCATATCCCATCTCAAAAGTAATTGTTTTTCAGAAAAGGAAAGGCAGTGAAAGAAAAGGAAGGACAAGGGAAGGGGAGGGAAGGAGAGGAGAGAAGTTAGAATCGAGGAAAGAAAGAGAGGAATGGTAGGAAGAAGGGAGAGAGGGAAGGAGGAAGGAAGGGAGGAAGGGACAGAGAGAGGGAAACTCTAAATCTTTAACCTACATTATCGAAATTCCTAAAAAGAACATTTTATTTATTTTTTGGACATATCTTAGAGAACTACATTGAAATGTGAGTCTTAAAAACATCATTTGGAATATGAAACTAGTTTTTCATTAACAGTTTCTTGATTTCCTAAATGACCAAAAGTTTTTCTGTAATAACGTGCAAGCATGCTTTTCAGAAAACAAAATTACATTTAAATACATTTCAGAGAAGAAAACTTAAAATTTATCGTCAATAACTATAAATATCTTTATCCACAGGATGAGATGGATGAGGTGAATATTACAAATTTTCAATGAAACTTGGTTTAGAAAACTATAGTAACTATAGTAACTTATCTCCATGATCACTATAATAGTTCTCTAATTTTGTTCTTTTTCCAAGTTTCCTTCTTTTGAATCCATTCTCTGGACTGTTGCCCGAGGAACCTTCCTAAAATATAAGTATTGCCATGTACCACATGGTTTAATTTTTCCTGCAAAGATTTTTTGTCATTATAGATTCATGAAAAATTCTTAGACTGTAATATATGAGGTCTGTCTGGAAAGTATCAAGCCATCGTTAATATGATGAGAATGGTTTGAACGACAGTGATGTAACCTGGCAGCCACAGCGAATGGACTGGAATGCGCATGCGTGAACAATGACGCTGTCACTGTGCTAATCTGTGGAGTATCAGACGCCACTGAGTGAGCATGTGTACTGTGTGGCCGTCACATTCTAAATGACTGAGCCACTAAAGCAACAAATTTGCGTCAAATTTTGTGTTAAGCTTGAACATCCCTCCACAGAAACTGTTCAGATGATTCAGAAGGCTTTGGGGGACAATGCAATGAGCACAGCACAAATAAATGTGTGGCACAAATGCTTTAAAGACGGTGGAGAATATGTTGAAAGTGATCCACGTTCTGGAAGGCCTGCAACAAGCAGAACACCTGGGAACGCTGAACATGTACGGGTTAGATTAAGAGACGCTGGGAGAACTGTGTGAGGTCCGAAGGTGCCTACTTTGAAGGCGGCTGAGACGTCATTGTCCTATGGGCAATGGTTCTTGTATCTTCTTCAATAAATGTCTCTATCTTTCATATTATTCAGCTGGATGCTTTCCAGACAGCCCTTGCGTGTTCTTTGATCTTATAACTTTCTTCCTTTCATGCAACATTTCTTAGTTCAAACATTTTATAGTGAATAGCTATTGCATGCCCAGTATTAGACACCTTGGCAACATATAAATGGATAAGGCATAGATTATAAATTACGGAATTTATATTCTGGATAGGAAAACTGACAAGAAAAAGAGAATTGGATATTAATAGCAGGGTTTACAAATTAACTTATACTATAACTCAGATTCACAGATAAAATAAAATATTTGAATTTAGTTTATTTTAATACAAATTCCTGCCTAATTTCCTACCAAAAAATTACTAGGGAAAATAAAAAGTATTAATCAAATATCTGATCAGTTTAAAGTATATGGGATAATGTAAACCATCCCTGGGGATAGGGCTTACTAAAAAATACAAAACAACAACAATTTTTATTATGTTTTGCCTCCCTCATTCTTTTCTCTAAAATAAAGTTATTTATTCATTTATTTGTCTATTTAAAATGGAGGCCAGGCTCATGCATCCATGTGGAAATAGAGGGAAGGAACAGCCTGGTTCCATGATAGAAATTCACTGAGATGAATAGAGATGTTTTGAGCAAAAGTGAAACATATGCAAAGACTGTAATACCAGAAAGAGCAATGCTCGTGGGGCGATATAGGACTACATGACTGATGTGTAGCATCTGAGGAATAGGAGGGATGGTGTTTGGAGATTCATTGTCTTCTGTCATAAACATGTAGGGAAAATTCTCTTTTCCACATGGCCATGGCTTGCCCTGCTGGAATTCCTAGTGATAAGAGTTAAAACATGTCATTCTGGTATATTAACTATTTAAGTGAAAGGCACTTAAAAATATAAGGTGCAAGAAGATCATTCTGACCTTTGCACTATTCCTTAAAAGCAGAAGACAAAATTCACATGTGAAAGACCCTCTCCCTATACTAGAAGGAAAAGGAACAACCTTATTTTTAAGGACAAGAAGTCAAGACCAACCAAGTGAAGTCTGTACAGACCATGTTAAAATAACTCTTATTTTTTTCTTATCTTTTACACCTCCTGATGTAATTGAGTCACAGCTTCACAGTTTACTGTTCTTTGTCCAATTCAGTACATAAGTAACTGACTCTAACTGCTTCTTTGGGGTCTTCACTTCTTTATGAGAGCTCCCATGCTACATAAAACTTGTATTATATTTTCTCCTGTTAATCTTTGTTATGTCAATATATTTCTTGGACCCAGCCAGGATTCCAAGAGGATGAAGGTGGAGTTTATCTACTCTTAGACTAGTTACCTTTGACAACTGACATTGTCATGCTAGCCATCTTGAGTTACTCAGGCACAGGTGAGGTACTCTGGGTAGATTGCTCTCACCTGAAATCAAACTATCTTCATGCTTTTCAGCGTGTTTCAGAAGTCCAGTCTCTAGAAAGTCGAGCACTCCTGGTCTCAGTATTTCCATGCTTTACTCTCACAAACCTTTTTCCTTATCCCAATTTCTTTTTTTAATCCCGATTTCCCTGGGTTTGGAAACAGGCAGGACTATTGTATTTCCCCAAGGTCATCTCCCATTGCTGTAGAGCATGCTTAACTGTTAAATGTGAAAACAGTATCCTCTCTATAATAGCAGGAAAATCTGTGACCTGAGCCCATGTTATACTGAATTGGGATATGCATGAATTTTTTAAATATTCTAAGATAACAACATGCTTTGAAAGAATTTTGTCATTATGTGATCCTATTGTTTAATGTCAGCATCTACTACTTCTATAATTTTCCCGGAGGCAATTGAAGCTTTGGATTCGCTTGAGTGAAGTATTTATATTCAAAAAGGAAGACAAAAAAAAATACCAATAATAATTTACTACTTATTATATAATAAATTTTGGTAATTTCTGGTAACACACATTAAGGAAAATGGGAATCTCAGAAAAATCCTAGAGAATCTTGACTTCGAGATGAATCTTATTGGCTCATTAGGAATTATTCAGGTAAAAGCGATGAAGACGTTTGAGCAAAAGTGAAACATATGCAAAGTCTATCAGATCAAAAAGAGCAATATTTGTGGCTGGGGCAATACAAGACTACATGACTGACATGTAGCATCTGAGGAATGAAGGGATGGCAGGGAGACTAGAGACATAGGTAAGGACAAGATCTGGCTATGAATATATGTTCAGGGCTCTAATAAAAAGAAAAGTATTTTTAGTAATGATCAAATATATTAAAATTACATTTGAAAATTGTCTTTGAAGAAAAGTGAATAGATTGTTGATGATCCCAAACCTACCAGGAAAGAAGTAAGTTAGTGGCCGGGCGCGGTGGCTCACGCCTGTAATCCTAGCACTCTGGGAGGCCAAGGCGGGCGGATTGTTTGAGCTCAGGAGTTTGAAACCAACCTGAGCAAGAGCGAGACCCCATCTCTACTAAAAATAGAAAGAAATTAATCTGACAACTAAAAATACATAGTAAAAATTAGCTGGGCATGGTGGCGCATGCCTGTAGTCCCAGCTACTCGGGAGGCTGAGG